>RXID01002607.1:0-14596 GCA_005019695.1 Trichopus zeylanicus subsp. travancoricus | reverse complement strand
CCAATGGCGCTATCTCCTATTACCAGTTGTGCGCGTTCCATACCATCATCACCGGCTCCTCTTCTCTACCTCCTCTCCTCGCAGCTTCATCCCCCGCACTCGCGGCCTCAGACTCCCCGGTTCTTCTGTCTCCGAAGACGAGCTAGATGGCCCAGGCTCTGCTCCGGCCAAGAAGAGCCGGAACGAGAAGAAGCGGAAGGCGCGCCGCGCAGTGCGATGGGGAATGGAGCTTGCTATCTCCGTTCCCCAGATCAAGCGCGTACACAAGTAGTTTATTTTTAAAATTTTATAGAGACGTTTTTGTATTTCTGTGGGGTATTTTGGTTCATGATGGATGCTGGGGTTTGGAGGGTGGTTTCGTTGGAGCGTGAGGTGTTTGATGCGCTAATGCTCGCGAAGATGTTGCTCTCTGTTTTCTGTTGCTTATCGTGATTTTATTTTCCTTTTTCCCATCGTTCAAAAATGTGGTTTTGGTCCCAGAGATTGGGTCCGGATGTGCGGGAAGGAAAGAGGAGGCAATTCAATTACATTGGTATGGTATTTTCACTTTGAATTACTAGCAAAGGAAATGTATAAATCTAGTAACTTTTTTCTCTGTTTGTGGCTATTTCGGGGAGTAAGTGGTCTTGGCAATTGCTGTTATTTATTCATACCTTCAAAGGCAATCTGCAGGCAAGCTATTCTTTGAATTTAGAATCTTGTTACTGTTTTCATATTATTTACCAATTTGTTCATGCTGAGTTTGCTCTAAAATATTGCTGTCAATTTTCTTTCAGATGTAATTGAAAACTCTAAAAACATATATAGGCACATTTTTTGTGATTTAGCTATTTTTTTTATGTCTACTGGTTTGTGCAGGAACCAAAATTTCATGCATTACTATCCAGCTTTGCTTAGAATTAGTTGGTTAAAATAATTCTTCTTCTGTGCTTTCATGCTATCATATTTCCATTGCTTGTGTTATATAGTATGCTGACAAAAATTTTACTTTTTGGTCTAACTAAGCATTAGTGGTAGACGTGGATGCTTTAGATGTACATGCAAAAAAGAACATCAGAAGGAATAGAACAGTTGTCACTTGTCAGACATTGTTGTCTTAGAGAAAGGATGATTCAGTTCTGAAATATCATAGAAAATTTCGTCAGTCTGGAAATGTGGTGATTTTGTCAGCTCAATAAAAACTACCTTGGAAAGTAATCCAATCGATCTTCTATGGAGTCTCACAGAAGTTGTTGGAAGGATGCAAAATTTACATTACATTTTCATTAATTTTTTATGTTGGACACCTAGATGGTACATGTTACAATATGCGCCTTTTAAGGTGGTTACAAAACTGGTTTCTGATGCTTCTGCTTGCATGGTTTAACTACTGCTTCTTGGAAGATGACTCAAAGGCAAAAAAAACCTGTTGAAATTTTCAACATTCCACCCTGGTTTAAAGGGCCATCTGCAAACATATTTACTTGCTAATTACTGGTTACTTGTGTGAACTTAACTCCAATTAAGTCCCACTACCCTACCAGTACATTCCTGCCCTAGGAATTTTCAGAATGCTTAATTTTCTTTTATGGATGTTTTTTGGACCCTTCATGTTGACACTGATTTAGTTACTGATCAGAAGCCATTGAGATAACATGACATTTGCATTGCTTTAAAATATTTGGAGCAAAATATTACAAAATGTTTAAGTTAGAATACATCTGCAAAAAGAAAAGAAAACAACTAGTGTGGTTACTTTTGTGCAGCTTTGTTGCAAACTTCAAGAAAAAATCTCTGCAACTTTGCAGCACTATTGATTGAATGGTTCAACATTCAATGATGGTAATAGGCTAAGGAGATGGCAGTCATAGATGCTTGCATCTAGTACATCTGTATCAAGATCTGATCTTAGATGCCAGCATATTGATCCATACACTGTCATCCACCTCCTTATGCAGGCAAATTTCTCGGACAAACTGGATAGGAAAAAAAGGTCATGGATTGCTTTTTACAATTTGCTAAGTTAGGGTTAGAATATTGTTGATCTATTACATGTGCAGTTATAAACAGTGCCTAGAGAACCGTCATTGTATGCTAATCTGTGGCAGCTAAATTATGATATAGGGATATGAAGCCCTGTGACTTATACTTATATATCTAACAAATACTCTATCTATTCTAATGTGTGTTTTATATTGTGTAGCCTTGAAAGTAAAACTTGACTTCAGCATAACTAAAAGAATAGACAGATAACTTCGATTTAGTTGAATATGTCCTTTAGAAACTAAACTTGAAAAGTTCAAATTGGGCAAATTTTTTGATTCATGTTTAGATGGGATTTATAGCTCAAGATATGATTGGGAACTTAATTTCATAACTTGAACAGTTCGACATATTTCATTTTGATTCCATATGAAAAGGAAGTTTGGAAGATTTTCATCCTTTTTGCAATCAGTGAAGTTGATCAAAGGACATGAATCAATGATGTCAGAAGCATGTCTAATCACTTTTTGAGGTTTCTTTGTTGTCTTCTGATGTTGCTGTTTACTGGGAATCAATAATATCAGAAGCATATCTAGTCATTTTTTGAGGTTTCTTTGTTTCCTTCCAATGTTGCTGTTTACTGGAACTGAAGTTGGTAATTGGGTAGGTGGATCATAAATGGGTTAAACCTCAAACTTTGATAGTTGGAGGCTAAACCAGTAATTCTATGAGTTACACAGATTTGTTTGCTTAACCGGTTCAAGTTTTGTATATTATACAATATTTGAAACTCAACATTATTAACACATTTGCATGTGTAAAAATGTCTTTTTAAAAAGTTTTAAACAGGTTACCAGATTAATGGGTTATGTGGATCATGCCAATTATAACTAGATTATTGTCTGTGTCATAATTGGGTTGACCCGTTTATGACTTGAACCCAATTAACCTAAACCCAAATATGCTTAATGGGTTTTGTTGGAATTTTCCATCCTTATATGGGGTAAAGGCACTTGGAGGCTTCATTAAGTTATGAAGAGTCCTTTTCTTTGTGTTCCTTCAAAGGGGTTTTGTTTAATTTCTTGTTGTCGCACTAAACTATTGAAAATATTATTTAATTCAACGAGAGTTTATTATGTATTCTGATCATGCCTCTCTAAAGTATTTTAGAATTCAAAGACATATCAATAAGATGCATAATAGGTGAGCTTCCTATCTAGAGAAATTTTACTATATTATTAAGTACAAATCTGGAGCTTCTAATGAAGTTGCAGACGCCTTGAGTAGGAGAGAAACTTTGCTAGTTACATTGGACATTGAAGTTGTTGATTTTGAGACTATCAAGGAACTATGTGAGAGTGATAAAGATTTTAGTGATAAATGGGAGAAACTTCAAAAGAAGCAAGGGGCTGGTGATTATTTGATTCAAGTAGGTTATTTATTCAAGGAAAATAATTTGTGTTTGCCTAGAACTTCTCTGAGAGAAAAGCTAATCTGAGAGTTACATGTTGGTGGTTTAAGCAGATATTTGGGTAGAAGTAAAATCATGATCAGTGTAAAAGAGTGATATTTTTGACCGCTATGAAAAGAGATGTAGAAAATATTGCGAGAAAGAATTTTGTTTGTTAGGCAGCAAAAGGACAAGTTCAAAGCATAAGGTTATACATATTGTTACTTGTGCTTAATGGACCTTGAGAAGATGTTTCGATGGACTTTACGTTAGAGCTTTCTCAAACATAGTTAGGGGCAAATTCAATATTTGTTGCAGTGGATTGATTTTCGAAAATAACACATTTTATTTCTTGTCGAACGCGTCGGATGGAACTCATATTTCTAAGCTGTTTTTCTAAGAGGTTGTGTGTTTACATGGGATTCCAAAGACTATCACGTCAAATCAAGATCCGAAATTAGCACATTTTTGGTTGATGTTGTGAAAGACATTTGAAACTCAATTGAACTTTAATAGTACCGTCCATCAACAAACCGATGGATAAATTGAGGTCGTGAATACAACTCTTGGGAACTTGATCTATTGTATTTTTAGGGATAAGTCGAAAACAGTGGGATAAGACTTTGCCACAAGCTAAATTTGCTTACAACAGCAGCGTTTATAGCTCTACAGTTGTCTTCATTTTCTATAGTCTACAATACAGTTCCTAGGAATGTTGTTGATTTGGTGAAGTTGCCTAATGTACCAAATTTGAAAATGGTTGCGAATAGATTGGTGGAAGATGTTTAAGCAACTCATGAAGAGGTTAAGAAGAAGCTGGAAAAATCTAATATCAAGTATCAGCTGACAGTGGATAAACACAAATGACAAAAAGCGTTTAGTGTTAGGGATCAAGTGATGGTGTTTTTGTATATGAAAAAGGTTCCTATTTGGACATATAACAAGCTGAATCCTAAAAAGATTGGCCCGTATCAGATTCTTGAGAAAATAAATGACAATACTTCTGTTGTTGATCTTCCCAAAGAAATGAATATTTTGTGAATATTTAATGTTATAGATCTATCTGATTATGTTCTGGATGGTGGTCCTTTATATACAGAAGAGAGCTCAGGGGTAAGTTCTTCTCAAGTGGAGGGGAATCATGCCGAGAAGTTCGAAAAGTTAGTTGAGAATTTTCTAGATCAGTTGAAGATCGAAACAAGGAAAAAAAATAGTAGTGGCAGTTTCTGGAGTAGTTTTGGGCATGAGGTTTTTAGGGTTTTGTGCTTTCAACGTGCAGCAATTTCCAGTTATGTTTAGAATTATTTTTCTAGTTTCTGGGGGAGTTTCAAAATAGGCAGAATTATTTTTCCAGAAAATCAGAGAGCACTCTCTCGTTCTTTTCGATTCACCAAGGTGGTTTACTACCTTACATCCGGCTAGAACAATATCTAGCCTATTCTACTCTTCCGCCTGCATCAGTTTTATTACTGATTAGTGTTTTGTTAGGAAGACTTCTGCAAGATGTACTGTCTGAATTGATGGATACTTTGATTCAAGCTTCTAAGGATGGTGACAATAGCGGGCTTAATGCTTTATCTGCCCATGGAATGTGGCCTATAGAGGAGGATGAAGAAGAGGAAGAAGCATACATGTCTGACCTGGAGGAAGAGGAGGAAAATACTTTGGATTTTTTGTTTTCTGCATAATACGTTAGAACTGTGATATGATTTCTAGTGGGTGCTATTTCGGTTATCTTACTTGATTTATACATGATGTTTGAATTCTTTGCATTTGAACATTTTCAGGGAAGTGTTGAATATGTCGAAGCAGCAGACAGATGGTTTGTTGGCCTTATTGATAGAGATCCATTGATTACAAATGAAGTGTTTTCTGTGCACAATGTTGAATTTGACCGGCAGGTACTATTTCAGTGTTTTTATTTATTTATTTTTATAAATGACACTATTTCAGGGTAACAATTCCATCAAGTGCCAAATTGTTTGATGTAGGATCTGTTAGGTTTGTTTTGCATAATTTTATATATACCGTTACATATATAGTGCATAATGCCATCAAGCCCTGTGAGACATTACTTCATTTCTTATAAAATGATGATGTTTTGCAAAGATTTGACATTAGAATGTCCTGAGCATTTTGTATTGACCATTGATTTCCTGGTATTGATAAACATGAGTGTATTTCATCTAATTGGCCTGCTCCTGAAATCTGTTTGAGATGATGTATCTCGTTGTGGTCTATCGCATTCTTTGCAAGTAAAATTTACTTAAGGTTGAAGATTTATATAGTTTGCAAGTATCTATAGATATGCTTGTATATAAATAACACTGAACAAATATAATTTCACTGGAACTATGTCTTTGATAACAATAGATCACAAAATCAAACTTTTGGCGCTCATTTGTTTAGCCCTGGTGTATTCTGGCTTAAGAGTTCTCGTGAACTTCATGGGCATCCTCTGCGAGTAGCATATAAACATGTTTCTATGTAACATTCTGAATCAACTAGACTTCACCTTCCAATCATAGTAACTAGTTATATGCATGGAAAAATTTTGGTTTCAGGAAATTTCAGTAAGTTCGAAAAAAAGGCTTTAGTAATCTGCATCTGATGTAGATTACATAGGAGGATATTAACACCCAGATCAGGGTGATGAGGAGATAAAGGTCTACAACCAAATGTAGTAATTTGATATTCCGTATTTCATTGACATTCCTATATCGAAGGCCTCCAGTCCCATCATAGTCATCACCAGTACTGCTTATCACTTGGCAGTAGAAGCACAATTCTCAAACTCCATTTGTTCTTGTAATATATGCTGGTGTGTTTGGGGCCTTTTCAACATATCAGTGATGAAGATATACAATTTCCATTTTTGATTCCTCATAGGGAACAGGCTCACTAGTTAATTGCTCTATCTCTAGCATGTCAGTGTTTTTGTTCTCCACCATTTCTATATATACTTGTTGGACTTGTTTGAAATTTATATAATCACAATTTCATGCAAATAATAGATTAGCTATACCAACCATAACTATTCCTGTTCTCTTCCCTCGAAAAAAAAAAGAAAATAATGGAAAGATGAAAAAAATTTTAAAAATCCTGTATCCACTTTAGACAGAATTTCCAGAAAATGGGATCTTCAAATCTGAGTTAATAACCAGATATGTTGGAGGTTTGCCCAATCTGGAACTTCCTCTGAAATCCATCCAAAAACTGCTTAAAAATCATCAATTCCCATCCTCTAAAATAAGGCACAATTATGTAATAATTCTTAAAATATGGAAGTAGGAGGTAAGTAACTGCAGAAATATCTATTAATTCATTCAATACTTAGTACATAGCTTATATAAATAAATCATGGAAAATAAGTCATTGAAATGCACTCTTAAAATCTTGGAAAATAAGTCAGTAAAGCAATACACACATCAGAAAATGATGTGCATCTCATCGAGGCCATTTATCAAAAGCAAAAGCAAAAGTAGAAAAGAAAACTATTTTCTTATTCTTAATTATGAATAAATATTGTAAATAAAATACATGCTTTGAAAACGAAAGCATTCTCAACATGACATCTAGTTCAGAAGAAGAAGGGTTCATCTTAGGTTCTTCAATAAACGATATATGGCATTTGATTTAGCTAAAAAGGATCTAATATCAAACCATCAACCAAAAGTAAAAAAATAAAAGACCTCTTACTTGATTGCTAATAAATATCTGTCACTAAAATGTGAGCACGTTTGAAAACAGAAGCATTCTTGAATATGCATTTAATTTAAGGAAAGAGTGGTTCATCATTGGTTCTTCGCTAATCAATATATGACATTTAATTCAGTAAAAAATGATCTGATATTTTATGTAGGTGTTGTGATGAAAATTACTGAGTTTGTGGCAAAAGAGGCAACTTGAAATGAAATCCAATCAGTAAATCTAATGACATTATTGTGTCCCATGATATGTGAAGTTTTGGGGACACTCTTCCAGTAATAAAATAAACCAAGTTCTCTGTAATCCAAAATCAATAGAAAAGTTGTGATGCAAGGAAGCTATAAAACTTATGTTGATTGTAGACTATGTCAAGATTGCTCTAACTATGAATAACCTCCTCACCTCTAATCATTCCTTTAAATGCTATTGCATAGCTGAATATGCAAGTATGTGTTGATATGACAAAATACAATTATAGGACTGATATTGCAAAACTATGTGCCCAACGATACATTTTTCTAACTTTTCAGCTCTGAATATATTTATTGACATCGGAAATATTTTTACTAGGAGCTCATCTATGTTGTGTTCTTTTTGACATTAAGAATTCTATTGATGGTCTCTCCTGAGTGATTGTTTGACTTATGTATGGCCATACTTCTTATTAATTATCACCAAAATGTGTGGTTTTAGGGGCAACTTCGTTGCTTGTGTCTCGCCATTTTTTGGTTTGTTTGTTCAACTTGTGATGTGCACTTGGTGTAGTAACACTCGTTGCAAAAATTGTTTTCTGTTCCTTCTCTTTTGATAAGATATCCCCCATTCATTACCCCAAGTTTGACATTTGGGTTTGATCTTGTGTGGCAGTAGTATGGTATTGACAAAAAATTCAGCAGATTCTAGAGTAACTTCAAAAATGTTTGGAGTTAAAAATAAAGGGTATCTTATGCGCGCTCCTTGAAACGTATCGTATTATGCACTAAAACCTGACATTTTGGAAATTACACATTACCCCTGAAAAATGCCTTTATAGACCAAGATCACCCTGGAGGTACTCCAACATTGGGTAGCAGTGACATATTTTTCAGGGGTTTATGCATAAGTTTGAATTGTCAGGGTGTAAATCATATATTTTCAGGGGGTATCTGTGAATTACCCTTAAATTAATGTAGCAAGGCAATGTATTGTATTTTGACAACACTTGTTCTAAACATGATCTAGAACTTCAAATACATGAAATTATATGGGAAATCTTGGTAAATATCGGTAAAATCTGATTCTAAAGCATTGTGGGCAAAGAGTTGGCGGGGAGTTGTGCATAAACATGTTATTGGACAGTGATATATTTGTTAATAGGTTCATCATCTCCATCAGAGGTATAAAAAGTGGTTTTTTAAAATGCTATTGGTGGGTCAGATTGTTGATGCATTCACTTGCTACATTGCGTGCCCATTTGCAGTTTTTTTTTTCTGCAAGGATTTGAGATGTGCCAAATGCACATACTAAGGATCCGTTTGCATACCGCAAAATTCCATAGGAATTGCAGTTTCTATACAATATTTTTCCTATATAGGAATTTTCTGCTATTTAGGAGTTTGGCACTTTTTGACAACCCTAATTTCTTTTGACATCATGAAATTCCATAGAAAAATTAAAAGGAGTTTGGACCTTTTTTAATTTTTCTATGGAATGGAGCTTGACGCAAGCTTCTCCCTATGGTTAATTACCTCTTGTCATCAACCATAGGGTTTTCTATAGGATTTGGGGTTGCAAGCAACCCCAAATCCTCCAAAAAAGATTTCTAATGGATTTTTGTTCCTAAACATCAAAATGGACCCTTAGGTATATTTTTCTGTCAAATGGCTGCATGTGTAAATCTACCTCACATGATGGCAAACTGTTGCATTTAGATGTTTAAAGTAATTGAGTTTTGCTTATTTTATTGCCATATTTTGTGGGTTGATTTTTCAGAGGTTGTATTATTAGGTGGCTTGCATATTAATGTTGATAGTTTTAAGAATCTGTTAGGTTTATTCTTTTCCCCAGGAGAAAAGCCATTAGCCTAATAAACATGTAACTGAGACAAGACCTTCAAGTGCATTAAATTTTTTTGTTGATTTTGCTCCTCATTGCCATATAATCCAATTTACTAGGTAAATTCCTAGAATTTATGCATTTCTGCACTCTCTGCACTTGCATAGAGATAATACACCTAAAATTGGATTTTAGCTTAGGATTTAGGGTCTGAGCCTAGATTTTCCTTAAAAAACAAACAAGACTTGCCTGAAAGACTTGGGCCTAGGTGGACCTGTGGCAAGTTGCTTGAGCCAAATACTTGTTCACATTTCTTGGCTTCTGAATGGTGTAAAGGAATTCTGGATGAAGCATTGTCACATGTGTCTCAGTTTAGCATAACGGATCACAGTGAGATGGATATTTGGTTCGAATGTGTTCTTCCGGTTGAATTTCTGGTAATTTATATCGTCTTTAATTTATTTAATTGGTTCAGTTTGTGTGGCATTTTGCTTCTTCATGAAATGTAATATTTCCTTGTGAACCCTTTTTTTGGCTTAACTCCTTATTAACCATTTTGTTTATAGTATATTGTATATTGCTATTGTCCTGGAAAATCTTATGGGGTGTTGACTATTCCATTTGGCAGGAGTTGCGTAAGCTTGTCCAGAGAGTCCAATTCAAGAAGGGCCACTAGTTGAGGAAGGTTGCAAAGTTGGCCTTTGCAAAAGGGCCCCTTATACGATTCTTACGTACTTTAGCAAAGAATTCATTGATAGAATAAAAGTAAACCTTTTCCAGTCTAATACAATAGGTTAAGTGAAGGTTGCTAGTCTGAAAAAGCTAATATCTATAATCATGAGTAAATTGTCATTGTTGTAAGAAAACTTCAGATGTGAATATGAATAAAAGGAACAAATTATGACCTACTTTCTTTCAATTTCCAAAATCAAAAGCATATTTAAGAATTGAAGGTTTACACCTGTCATACTCTATTCTTAAATTCTGCATCATTGACCAATGGAGATTCTCTAGATTGGCTTCCTGTTTGTGCTTCATCTGAAAATTGCTGCTAGCATGAAGAAAAAGACGTCTCTGTATTCACGCATTGGTTTGGCCAGGCCAGCTAATAATTATTTTAAATGTTTTTATTTTCCTTTTTGTTTGGTGATGATTGTAGAAATGCTTTACATAGAAAGAACATTTGGAGTCCCTTTGTTGATGTTGATTGGTTCACAAGATTCTCTAGCTGACCATGACATGCTTGTGCAGGTGAAACTCTATATCAATGTGGAAGTCATTGCAGATGAAGACACTGCAATCGCATCTGTTGCAACTTATGATTGGTGCAAAGGGACAAGAATTTCACCATCTTCTGGGGGCGGATTTCCTTGCCTGGTCCATTACACTGCATACAGAGAACAGAAGCCTGGCAGACATTGAAGAATTCAAAGTTTGGCAGATCACGACTACCTTGAGGTAATGTATTGAAACTCATAGAGCTAAAGGAATGGCTGGCATGGAATCTGATCCCCTTATCTCCTAGGACCGGCGATATAAACCAAAAGACCAAAAGTGTGATTCCTGATAGGAAACTGAAGAGGACCGACCACCTTGTCTCTTCTAGCAATGAATTATTAGATCCACAGCATCATGTTTAAATCATTTTCACTGTTTTTTGTTTTTTCCCCAGAAAATCTTAAATGTTGCATATTCATTACGTTTATCTTCCCGCTCTATGGATCTTATCTTTGAATGCACCTGCCACTGAAAGCTTAATTTTGCAAGACAATAGCATATTAGCATGATTTAGTTTGTGGCAGGAAGCAAGACATTATTATTATATGTGATTGTGCGTTCTGAAAATATCCATTTCTGTTCAAACCTATTGTTGTCCTGCTTCCATCATTTCTATAATTGTGTGAAAGGAATCATGGAACTCTGATTATGCTCAGTATCGTCAATTCGTACGCTATATATATATATATATATATAATTTGTTGAAGTATTGTAACACGTTACCAAATGCTGATGCACGTAAATTACCAATAATTTTGTAGCGAAAGCAACAAGTGTGTTGTGATTAGAGTAGCCATTGAGTCCAGACGCAATGGTAGCCGTGAGAATGAATTAGATTAGAGAAGTGATGGGAGTTATTTATAATTTTCAAAAGTTTCGCGTATGCAACGAAAACCTATTTATCAAAAATATGGTGGGGAACGAAGAGGATAAATAAGATACAAATGCGTGTTGCATGCTTTTATCATGCTGCTGTGCAGAGCTCACACAGGATGTACGGCAGATAAGAATATGAAAAGAAAAGCAAATAAAATAACGAAATTTGATATTTTTATGTGATAAAAAAATAGAATTTTCTTTTCACTGCACATCTTTGACTCGATGGAAGACAAAACAAGGGGCCTCGGGCCCCAGGTGAGTTCAGATTCAGCCACATATTTTCAGCAAGAGAAAACTAGAGCTTCAGGATACTTGAGGTGAAGCTGTTTCTCATTAGAGTTTGTTTGAAGGTTCATAGAGGTTTGGCATGTCAATTTACTTAGGTGACCAGATACTGGAGGTTCAGGATGACCATGTAGCTACTTGGTTCCACAATCTTGGCCATGAAAGAGGGCTTCTTTCTTTCGCAAAGCAGGTTCTGTGTATATAAAATCCCTTTAGATGTCTGTCGCATATGGATTTTGGGATGGCAGACTGACCTCGAACCTTGGTTTTGGTTTTAGGAAATCATAGGATTTGACCCAAATCCCTAATCCCACATCATCATAAGGCAACGATCACATCTTCATCCTTTGTACATTTTAGCTTGGTTAATAACCTTTGTCCATAGGTGTAAACGAAATAGATACTTTACCATTGTTGCATGCTAAAAAAATAAAATATAAATAATTTTAAAGTATACTACATAATTTTAATTGTCTATTGCATTATATTATGATATTTTCTCTCCCATAATATAAATTTGGGTCAAGTTAATTATAGAATTTTTAATAAGCACTCACTTGTGCTATTATGAATTTATAAAAAATCACATATTTTATCACTACTAGTAAAAAATTACTCATCTTATATTATAAATTTATCAAAAATTACATCGATTAAAATATTTAAAAATTATTCTATTTGAATCAATTTTATCAATTAAATTAATATAAAAATATATATTATTCTAATTTATTTTCTTAGTCTAAATAATTATTAAATTAATATAAAAAATAAGTTATTTTGTTTTAATTTTTATGAAAAATCGGTTGTTTAATTTTATGAAATTTAAAATTTAGTTTTGTTAAATCGATTGTCCGATAATTATGAACCGATTATCCAAAATAAAATCGAATGAAAATAATTTGATATTATACATTAATTTAATTGATACATTTATATTAAAATAAATTTTTAAAAATATTTTAATTGAGATAATTTTTTTGTAAATTTATAATATTAGATGAGTAATTTTTTATTAATAGTTATAAATTAAGTAATTTTTTGTAAATTTACAATATTGGATGAGTAATTTTTTATTAATAGTTATAAATTAAGTAATTTTTTTAAAATTTATAATAAAATAACTGATTGTTTATTTAAAAAATTTTAATTATAAAATGATTCATATTACCATGGCTTCGTCCGTGCACATCAATGAAGTTTGAAGCAGATTACGGGCTTTGGGGTAGGGCCCAAGTACTTCACTACTGTCACGCACCTCAAAAAGAAACTGTCTAGTTTAATCTTTTTCCAAAATTATTAAACGGCTGCCGTTGTTCGAGGCACATTAACGAAGAATATACGAAGTGAATAAAATTTTGCAAGCACGCCATTGACCTTCTTTTAATTATATTTTCCTTTTGAAAGTGAAACTTCCCTTGACCAGAAAAAAGTTTAGGTCGATAATCATAAATTTGAATCGGTCACCGGGGAGTGTAATTCGGACGAAAGAGTCAGTATTTTTAAAAATATTTTTTTTATAAAATTATATTACTAATTTTATATTATTTATTAAATTAACTTATCATTAAAAAATTAAATTTTTTTAAATTTTAAAATATATACTATTAATTTTAATAAAAAAAATATTAATTTACAAAAACAGTTTACTGGTATTTGCTCGCCTTCATCTACATCACAATTGCCAGATAGCATACCTTTTTCAATCCTTTTTGTTCGCTGAGCATTGTTCTCCACGGCCGCAGATGAGAATGAAATCAGCGACGCACGATCACTCCCGCTCCTTCCACATCAAATCTTTGAAATTAGTTACAAGATAAACCTAACGCACGGCGAGACCGACGTTGAGACGGATAATTCCATGTCCACGCACGCCGGCGAACCCTTATTGGCTCTGGGTCATGTCATGCCGACGGTGGCGCCACATCGGAACCAAGAGCGGCGGCTCTACTTCCAAGAATCTCCGGACTATCGGGCAACATTTCTGACAGAGTCTTGTAGTCGGATTTGTCTGCGGCGGTGGCGGCCGTGGATTTTGGGCGTGCTCCGCTGACTCTTCTGACTGAATCGGCTCTGGGTCTTTGTTGGGTTCCAGTTTCTCAATGCTGACTCGGATCACATCAGCTCTGGCTCAGCTGTCTGACTTTTGGGTAGAGGACTAATTAAGTTTTGCCTTCAAATGGTCACGTTTTACATGTATTTTGTCCGACTGGCATTTTCTGCCTTTTATTTTATTTTCGGAGAGAGAAAGGGATTCCAACGAACCCGGGGGGGTATTAAAGTAGATTTTTATGTATCTCCAAATAAATTTTATCTAAAAATGCTCATTACCTCCTCATATTTTCTCAAATGACATTTTTTTGTTTTTGTTCTCTTTTGAAATGATAAGAATCATTGCACGTATTCTCTCGAGAGGTTCTATCTTAAAATAAGCTTTTAGATTTTTACTTCCTCAGGGAGGCATAATAATAAAATTTTGTCATTTTATCAAATTAGAGTTAATTATAATTCTCAAATATCCATTAAACTCTACATATTTTATAATATGATTTTTTTTTTTTTACCGTCTTTTCATTCGTTCTTTTTTATCTTTATTTTCTTCTCCTACAGTTTAACTAATGCAAGCTCCTCAAATAAGGTGTAATATAGATATACTAAAATTAGTCTCACATTATTTAATTAAATAAATTAAGTCTATTGTAAATAGTGAAAAGATTTATAAATACATTTTAGAATATTAGGCGGTCGAAAATTGATGCAGAAAAAGAGGAGGTGACTGCTGAAATTTCAGTACAAAGTTTTTATGAATCCTCCGCTGATCTGGTCTTATACCAAGCGGTTGGTGCGCTGATGGGTGTCGGTTGATGGTCGTCCGGTTCCTTGGGGTTTCTATTTATAGGTACAGGGAACCGTGAAAGCTTAGCGGTTGGCTTCCCATAGCGGGTGGCACCCCCTACCAGATAATTTACAAGTGCGTTTAGTAATAGATAATTTAGAATA
>RXID01002598.1:13576-24852 GCA_005019695.1 Trichopus zeylanicus subsp. travancoricus | reverse complement strand
AGTAGCAGCTGTTGTAGCAGTAGTAGCAGCAGCATCGGTAGTAGTAGATACAGTAGCCATATCAATTGCAGCAGCAGTGGCAGTAGTTGCAACAACTACAACAGCAATAGGAGTAGTAGCTGGAGTAGAAGCTGTAGTACTAGTAGTACTAGTAATAGTAGTCACACAGGAAGTAATAGTATCCGTGGTAGTAGTAATTATAGTAGTGGTTGTAGTAGGAGTAGTAGTGGTAGTGTGATAGTAGTAGTAGTAGTAGTAGCAGCAGAAGAAGTAGGAGCGGTATTGGTGGTGGTAGTAGTAGTAGGAGTTTGAGTAGAACTAGTTGTAGAAGTAGTAGTCATACTAGTAGTAGTTGTAGTAGTAGTAGCATTAGAAGGATTAGGAGTAGTGGTAGTAGTGGCAGGAGTTGTGGTAGGAGTAGGAGTAGTGGTAGAAGTAGTTGTAGTAGTAGTAGGAGGGGAAATAGTAGAGGTAGCAGTCGCTGTAGTAATAGTAGTAATAGTAGTAGTAGTAGTAGTAGTAGTAACACCTGTAGTAGCCGCAGCTATAGTAGTAGTATTTAGTAGAGGTAGCAGGCGCTGCAGTAATAGTAGTAATAGTAGTAGCCACATCTATAGTAGTAGTAGTAGTTGCAATAGTAAGAGTAGTATTAGGAGTAGTAATGGTAGTAGCAGTACCAGCAGTAGTGTTAGTAGTGGTAGTAGCCGTAGTAGCAGAAGTTGTAGTAGGAATTATTGTTCTTGTAGTAGTGGCATTCGCAGTCGTAGTAGTATTATTTTTAGCAGTGGTAGTAGAAGTAGAAGTAATAGACTGAGTAGTACTACTAATTGTAGTATAATAGTAGTAGCAATAATAGTAGTAATAGGAGTAGTAGTAGTAGTTGAAGTAGCAGTAGTTGTAGTAGTAGTAGTAATAATAGGATTAGTAGTAGTAGTAGTAGTGGTAGTAATAGGAGTAGTAGTGGTGGTGGTAGTAGCAGTTGAAGTAGTTGTAGTATTTTTAATAGTTGTAGTAGTTGTCAGAGTTGGAGTAGAAGTAGAAGTAGAAGTAGAAGTTGTTGTAGTAGTAGTAGTAGTAGTAGTAGTAACAGTAGAAGGAGTAGATGTAGTAGTAGGACTAGTAGGAGTAGGAGTACTAGTAGTAGCAGGAGTTATAGAAGGAGTAGGACTAGTTCTAGTACTTGTAGGAGTAGGAGTACTAGGAGTAGCAGGAGTTCTAGAAGGAGTAGGAGTAGTGGTTGAAATACTAGTAGTACTAATAGTACCAGAGGTAGCAACGGCTGTATCAATAGCAACATTTGCAGCAACAATAGTAGTAGCAGGAGTAGTACTTATGTTATTAGGAATAGGAGTAGCAGTAGTAGGAATTGTAGTAGTTGAAGTCGCGGTAGTAGGAGCAGTAGTAGTAGTAATAATAGCAGTAGGAGGTAGAGTAGGAGTAGGAGCAGCAACAGTAGTTATTGTAGTTGTAGTAGTAGTAGTGGTAGTAGCAGCAGTTGTAGTGGTAGTAGTTTTCATAGTAGTAGGAGTGGTAGTTGTAGCAGCGGTTGAAATTATATTATTAATAGTAGTAGTTGTTGTTGTGGTAGGAGTACTTGTAGTAGCAGTTGTACTAGTAGAGTAGTAGTAGTAGTAGTAGTAGGAGTAGGAGTAGGAGTGGGAGTAGTAGTAGTGGAGTAGGAGTAGGAGTAGTAATAGTAGTTGCAGGAGTAGGAGTGGGAGTAGGAGTAGCAATAACTATAGTGGGTGTAGTAGAACTAGTAGTTGTAGTAGCAAAAGTAGGTGTAGTAGAACTAGTAGTAGTAGTTGTAGTAGTTATGGTAGTAGTAGTGGTAGTAGTAGTAATAGTAGTAGTAGCAGTAGCAGTTGTAACAGCTGTAGTAGAAATAGAGGTAGTAGTAGTTTTAGTAGTAGTAGTTGTTGTAGCATTAGTAATAGTAGTAGTAGTAATAGTAGTAGTAGTAGAAGTACGAGTACAAGTAGTGGCAGTTGTACTGGTAGAGTAGTTGTAGTTGTTGGAGTAGTACTAGGTGTAGGAGTTGTAATATTTATAGTAGGAGTAGAAGTAGGATTAGTTGCAGTAGTTGTAGGAGTAGCAGTAGCTATTGCGCTTATAGTTATTGTTGTAGTAGTAGTAGTAGAGGTGGTAGTAATTGTAACAGTTGTAGTAGTAGAAGTGGTAGTAATTGTAACAGTCGTAGCATTAGTAGTCATAATAGTAATTGTAATAGTTGTAGCATTATTAGAAGTTGTAATAGTAGAGTTGTAGTAAAAGTAGTAGGAGGAGGAGTAGTGGTAATAATAGTAGTAGTAGTAGTAGTGATAGTTGCAGCATCAATAATAGTAGTAGGAGTTGTGCTAATAATAGTAGTAGTAGTAGTAGTGATAGTTGCAGCACCAGAAGTAGTAGTAATACTATTGTTACTTGCAGGAGTAGTAGTAGGATTTGGAGTGAGAGTAGTCATAGAAGTGGTAGTAGTTATAGTAGTAGCAAAAGTAGCAGTACCAGAAGTCGGAGTTGGAGTAGTAGTAGGAGTAGTAGGAGTAGGAGTAGTAGTAGCAGAACTTGTACTAGTATTGGTTGCAGTAACAGTAGTAGTACTAGTAGTAATAGTAGTAGTAGCAGTTGTAGTAGTAGTAGTAGGCATCGTATCAATATTATTAGTAGTGGTACTCGTAGTAGTAGTCGCAATAGGAGTAGCAGTTGGAGTTGTAGTAGGAGTAGTAGTGGTAGTTGGACTAGCAGTCATATTAGTAGTTGTACTTGTAGTAATAGTAGTTGCAGTATGACTAGTAGCAGTAGTAGGAGCTGTAGTAGAAGCAGTCATAGTATTAGTTATAGTAGTAGTTTTAGTGGGAGTATTAGTAGTTGTAGTAGTAGAAATAGTAGTACTAGTACTCGTAGAAGTAGTAATAGTAGTACTAGTACTCGTAGTAGTAGTAACAGCAACAGTAGTAGCAATAGCAGTAGTGGTAGTAGTAGTAGTTGGAGTAGTAGTAGTAGTAGTAGGGGTAGTAGTTGGATAGTAGGGTAGCAGTAGTAGTTTTAGTAGTAGTAGTAGTAGTTGTTGTTGTAGTAGTAGTAGAAGTAGAATTAGAAGTAGAAATAATAGTAGTAGTAGTAGTAGTAGGAACAGTAGTAGCAAAAGTTGGAGTCGTAGTTGTAGTTGTAGTAGGATTCGGAGCTGGATTAGTTGTAGTATTAGTAGTAGTAGTAGTAGAGGCAACTACTATAGCTACATTAGTAGTAATAGTAGCAGTACTAATAGTAACAGTAGTAGTAGTAGCAGTAGCTATAGCTACAATAGCAGTAGTAATAGTAATAGTAATAGTAGCAACGGTATCTATTGTGGTAGTAAATGTAGTAGCAGTTGCAGCAATAGTAGTAGTAGCAGTAGCAAAAATAGTAGTACTAGGAGCAGTAGTAGTAGTAGAAGTAGTAGTACTCTAAGCAGTACTTGTCTAGTAGTGGTAGTAACTAAGCAATAGTTGTTGTTGTTGTTGTAGTTTGCATTAGTTGTAGTAGCAGTACGAGTGTAGGTAGCAGAAGATAGTGGTAGTAATAATAGTAGTAGTAGTTGTTGTTATTGTAGTAGTAGTCATAGCTGTAGTAGAATAAGGGGTTGTAGTAGTGTCAGCTGTAGCAGGAGTAGTAGTAGTAGGAAAAGTTTTAGTAGTAGTAGTAGTAGAAGCTGCAATAATCATTGCTATAGTAGCAGTAGTTGTAGTAGTATTATTTGTAGTAGTATTAGTAGTTGTTCTAGTGGTTGTAGTAGTAGTAATAGCAGTTGTAGCAGCAGTAGGAGCAGTTGTCACATTAGGTGGGGGAGTCTAGTAGTAGTAGTTCTTGTTGTTGTAGTAGTTGTTGTTGAAGTAATAGTTGTCACAGTAGTAGTAGCAAGTGTTGCTATCATCGAAAGCAGTATTAGGAGTAGTAGTAGGAGTACGAGTAGTACTAGTTGTAGTGGCAGTTGAATTTTTAGTAGCCACAATAGTAGTTGTAGTAGCAGTTATTGTAGATGAAGGAGTAGTAATAGTACTAGTAGTAGAATTACCTGTAGTCGTGGTAGGTGTTGTTGTTCTACCACCAGTAGTAGTAGTAGAGTAGTAGTAATAGTAGCAGTAGGAGTAGCTATAGCAGTAGAAGTAGTAGTATTGGTCGTAGTAGTACTAGTAGTAGTAGTACTAGTAGTAGCAACAGCAGTACTAGCAATAGAAGTGGTAGCAGCAGTTCCAGTAGTAGTAGTAGTACTAGTAGTACCCATAGCTATAGTGGTAATAGTAGTGGTCGCAGTAGTAGTCGTTGTCGCAAGAGTAGCAGCAGCTGCAGCAGTAGTTTGTTGTAATAGTAGTAGTAGTAGTAGTAGCAGCAACAACAAGAACAACAGTAATAGCAGCAGTAGTAGCAATAGTAGAAGTACTACTAATAGTAGCAGTAGCAGTAATAGTAGTTCTAGTAGTACTAGTAGTAGTAGTAATAGTAGTGGTTGTAGTTGCAGTAGTAGCAATAGGAGTAAGTGTAGGAGTAGGTGTTGTAGTTGGAGTAGTCGTAGTAGTAGTACTTGGATGAGGAGGAGGAGGAGGAGTAGTAGGTGTACTTGTAGTAGTAGCATAAGTAGTAGCAAGAGTAGTAAGAGTAATAATAATAAGAGTAGTACTACTAGTAATAGTAGTAGTAGAAGTAGTAGTAAGAGTAGTTGTTGGAGTAGTGGTAGTAATAGTAGCAGTAGTTGTAGTAGTTCTAGTTAATCGGAGTGGGTGTTGGAGTAGGAGTAGCTGATAGAGCAGTAGCAGATGTAGTAGTTGAAGTAGTAGTAGTAGTAGTAGAAATAGTAGTAGCAGCAGCAGCAGTCGTTGTAGTAGTAGTGCAGTAGGAGTAGTATTGGTTATAGTAGTAGTAGTAGTAGTAGTAGTAGCAGCAACAACAACAACAGTAATAGTAGCAGTAGTAGCAATAGTAGAAGTACTACTAATAGCAGCAGTAGCAGTAATAGTAGTTCTAGTAGTACTCGTAGTAGTAGTAATGGTAGTGGTTGTAGTTGCAGTAGTAGGAATTGGAGTAAGTGTAGGAGTAGGTGTTGTAGGTGGAGTAGTCGTAGTAGTAGTAGGAGGACGAGGACGAGGAGGAGTAGTAGGTGTACTAGTAGTAATAGCATAAGTAGTAGCAATAGTAGTAAGAGTAATAATAAGAAGAGTAGTACTACTAGTAATAGTAGTAGTAGAAGTAGTTGTAAGAGTAGTTGTTGGAGTAGTTGTGGTAGTACTAGTTAATCGGAGTGGGTGTAGGAGTAGGAGTAGCCGATAGAGCAGTAGCAAATGTAGTAGTTGAAGTAATAGTAGTAGTAGGACTAGTAGTAGTAGTAGTAGGAGTAGTAGGAGCAGCAGCAGCAGTCCGAGTAGTAGTAGTAGTAGTAGCAGTAGTATTAGTAGTAGTAATAGTGCAGTAGGAGTAGTAGTGGTTGTAGTAGTAGCAATAGTAGTAGCAGTAACAATAGCAATAGTATTAGTAATAGTAAGAGTGGTAGTAGTGGTAATAGTAGTTGTAGCCACAATCGTAGTAGTAGTAGGCGTAGTAGTAGTACTAACTGAAGTAGTAGTAGTAGTAGTAGTAGTAGTAGTAGTAGTAGTAGTAGTAGTAGTAGTAGTAGTAGTAAGAGTAGTTGTAGGAATAATAGTTGTAGTTGTAGTAGTAGTAGTAGTTGTTGTTGTTGTTGTAGTAGTAGTAGTAGTGCTAATAGTAGTAGTAGTAGTAGTAGTAGTGCTACTAGTACTAGTAGATGTAGATGTAGTAGTAGTAGTAGTAGTAATCGGGGTGTTTGGAGTAGTCAAAGTACTAGCACTAATACTAGTAGATGTAGTAGTAGTAGGAGGAGGAGGAGGAGGAGTAGTAGGAGCAGCAGTAGTAGTGGCACTAGAGGTATTAGTAGCAGCAACAATAATACGAGTAGTGGTGGTAGTTGTGGCATTAGCAGATGTAGTTGTAGCAATAGTAGTACTGGCACTAGTAGTCGGAGTAGTAGTAGGAGTACTAGTTGTGATAGTAGTAGGAGTACTTGTTGTAACAATAGTAGTAGTAACGGTTGTAGTTGTAGGAATCATACTAGTTGTAGTTGTAGTAGTAGCAGTAGTTGTTGTTGTAATTGGAGTAGTAGTAGTAGTAGAAGCAACAATAGTAGTAATAATAGTACTGGCACTAGTAGTCAGAGTAATAGTTGGAGTACTAGTTGGAACAGTAGTAGGAGTACTAGTTGCAACAAAAGTAGTAGTAATAGTAGTAGTTGTAGTAATCATACTAGTAGTAGTTGTAGTAGTAGCAGCAGTAGTTGTTGTAATTGGAGTAGTAGTAGTAGTAGAAGCAACAATAGTAGTAATAATAGCTCTGGCACTTGTAGTCGGAGTAGTAGTAGGAGTACTAGTTGTAACAGTAGTAGGAGTACTAGTTGTAACAATAGTAGTAGTAGTTGTTGTTGTTGTAGTAATTATACTAGTAGTAGTTGTAGTAGTAGCAGTAGTAGTTGTTGTAATTGGAGTAGTAGTAGTAGTAGTAGCAACAATAGTAGCAATAGTAGTAGCAGTTGTAGTAGGTGATCGAGTAGGAGTAGTTGTTGTAGTAGTAGTAGGAGTAGCAGCAGCAGTAGTAGTAGTAGTAATAGCAGGAACAGTGGCAGTAGTAGTAGAAGTAGGGATAGTAGTGGCAGTAGTTGCAGTTGAAGTAGGAGTCGGCATAGGAGTAGTAGTTGGGGTAGTAGCAGTTGGAGTAGTGTAATAGTAGTAGTAGGAGTCTAAGTAGCAGTTGGAGTTGGAGTAAGAGTAATAGTAGTTGGAGTAGTAGTTGTGTTAGCGATAGCAGTTATAGCAGTAGTAGACGTAGCAGCAGCGGTAGTGGTAGCAGCAGCGGTAGTAGTAGTAGCAGAGTAGTTGTAGTAGTCGTAGTTGTAGCAGAAGTAGTAGCAATAATAGTACTAGTTGTATTAGTAGTAGAAGTAGTAGTAGTAGTAGTAGTAGTAGCAGTAGTAATACTAATAGTAGTACTAGTAGTAGTAGTGGTAGTAGCAGCGACAGTAGTAGTAATAGCAGTAGCAGTAGTAGTAGTTGTAGAAGGAGGAGTAGTAGTAGTAGCAGTAGTCATACTATTAGCAGTACTAGAAGTTGTAGTAGTAGTAGTAGAAGTACTTGAATTAGTAGTAGTTGTTGTCGTAGTAGTAGTAGTAGAAACGACAGTAGCAGCAGCTGTAGTAGTAGTAGTAGCAGCTGCAGTAGTAGTAATTGTAGTTGTAGTAGTAGTAGTAGTAGTAGTAGCAACAGTAGAACTAATAGAACTAGTAATAGTAGTGGCACAGGAAGTAATTGTATCAGTGGTAGTAGTAATTGTAGTTGTAGTTGTCGTAGTTGTAGTAGTAGGAGTAGTAGTGGTAGTGATAGTAGTAGTAGTAGTAGGAGGAGGAGGAGGAGGAGGAGGAGTAGTGGCAATAGAAGTATTCGTATTAGCAGCAGTAATAGTAGTAGTAGTAGTAGTAGACGTATTAGCAGAAGTAGTTATCGCAGTAGTAGTACTGGCACTAGTAGTAAGAGTAGTAGTAGGAGTACTAGTTGTAACAGTTGTAGTAGTAGTACTCGTAGTAGTAGTAACAGTAGTAGTTGTAGTAATCGTACTAGTTGTAGTTGTAGTAGTAGCAGTAGTAGTTGTTGTAATTGGAGTAGTAGTAGTAGTAGTAGTAGTAGGAGCAACAATAGTACTAATAGTAGTTGCAGTTGTAGTAGGTGATCGAGTAGGAGTAGTTGTAGTAGTAGTAGTAGTAGTAATAGTAGGAACAGTGGCAGTAGTAGTAGAAGTAGGGGTAGTAGTGGTAGTAGTTGCAGTAGAAGTAGGAGTCAGTATAGGAGTAGTAGTAGGGGTAGTAGTAGTTGGAGTAGTGGTAGTAGTTGGAGTAGTGGTTGTAGTAGGGGTAGTAGTAGTAGTTGGAGTCTAAGTAGCAGTTGGAGTTGGAGTTGGAGTAGTAGTCGTGTTAGCGAGAGCGGTTGTAGAAGTAGTAGAAGTAGTTGCAGTCATAGTGGTAGTAGTACTAGTAGTAGTAGCAGCAGAGTAGTTGTAGTAGTCGTTGTTGCAGCAGGAGTAGTAGCAGTACTAGTAGTAGTAGTATTAGTAGTAGTAGTAGTAGTAGTATTAGTAATAGTAGTGCTAGTAGTAGTTGTTGTAGCCTCAGCTATAGTTGTAGTAATAGCAGCAGCGACAGTAGTTGTAGGAGTAGGTGCAGTAGTTGTGGTTGCAGTAGTAGCAGTAGCAATCATACTATTAGCTGTTCTAGTAGTTTGTAGTAGTAGTAGTAGTAGAAGTAGTTGAATTAGTAGTAGTTGTAGTAGTAGTAGTAGTAGTAGAAATAATAATAGTAGCAGCTGTGATAGTAGTAGTAGTAGCTACAGTAGCCATATAAATTGCAGCAGCAGTGGCTACAGTCGCAACAACTACAACAGCAATAGGAGTAGTAGCTAGAGTAGAAGCAGTAGTACTAGTAGTACTAGTAATAGTAGTAGCACAAGAAGTAAGAGTATCGGTGGTAGTAGTAATTGTAGTAGTGGTTGTAGTAGGAGTAGTAGTGGTAGTGATAGTAGTAGCAGTAGTAGTAGCAGCAGCAGAAGAAGTAGGAGCGGTATTGGTGGCGGTAGTAGTAGTAGGAGTTTGAGTCAAACTAGTTGTAGAAGTAGTAGTCATACTAGTAGTAGTTGTAGTAGTAGTAGCATTAGAAGGATTAGGAGTAGTGGTAGTGGTGGCAGGAGTTGTAGTAGGAGTAGGAGTAGTGGTAGAAGTAGTTGTAGTAGTAGGAGGAGGGGAAATAGTAGAGGTAGCAGTTGCTGTAGTAATAGTAGTAATAGTAGTAGTAATAGTAATAACACCAGTAATAGCCGCAGCTATAGTAGTAGTATTTAGTAGAGGTAGCAGGCGCTACAGTAATAGTAGTAATAGTAGTAGCCACAGCTATAGTAGTAATAGTAGTAGCAATAGTAAGAGTAGCATTATGAGTAGTAATGGTAGTAGCAGTACCAGTAGTAGTGGTAGTAGCGGTAGTAGCGGTAGTAGCAGAAGTAGTAGTAGGTATTATTGTTCTTGTAGTAGTGGCATTCGCAGTCGTAGTAGTATTATTTGTAGCAGTAGTAGTAGAAGTAGAAGTAATAAACTGAGTAGTACTACTAATTGTAGTACAATAGTAGTAGCAATAATAGTAGTGATAAGAGTAGTAGTAGTAGTTGAAGTAGCAGTAGTTGTAGTAGTAGTAGTAATAATAGGATTAGTAGTAGTAGTAGTAGTAGTAGTAGTAGAAATAGGAGAAGTAGTGGTGGTGGTAGTAGCAGTTGAAGTAGTAGTAGTATTTTTAACAGTTGTAGTAGTTGTCGGAGTTGGAGTAGAAGTAGAAGTAGAAGTAGAAGTGGTAGTAGTAGTAGTAGTAGTAACAGTAGAAGGAGTAGATGTAGCAGTAGGACTAGTAGGAGTAGGAGTACTAGGAGTAGGAGTAGTAGTAGGACTAGTAGGAGTAGGAGTACTAGGAGTAGCAGGAGTTCTAGAAGGAGTAGGAGTAGTGGTAGAAATACTAGTAGTACTAATAGTAGCAGCACCAGCAACGGCTGTATCAGTAGCAACATTTGCAGCAACAATAGTAGCAGCAGGAGTAGTACTTACATTATTAGGAGTAGGAGTAGCAGTAGTAGGAATTGTAGTAGTTGAAGTAGCGGACAGTTACTCCCCGGTCCCCTCCCCCCCCCCCCTCCCCCACCCCCCCCTTGCTTATCGTAGTCGTTCTCTCCCCCCTTTTCACTTTTCGTTCTGGCGTCGTCGCTAGCTACGCATAACTCCAGGCCGCCCCTCACCGGACGCCCTAGCAGTAGGAGCTAGAGTAGGAGTAGGAACAGCAACAGCAGTTGTTGTAGTAGTAGTAGTAGTAGTAGTAGTAGTAGCAGCAGCAGTTGTAGCTACCATAGTAGTAGTAGTAGAAGTAGTAGTGGTAGTAGTTTTCATAGTAGTAGGAGTGGTAGTAGTAGCAGTAGTTAAAATTATATTATTAATAGTAGAAGTAGTAGCAATAGTAGTTGTTGTTGTTGTGGTAGGAGTACTAGCAGTAGCAGTTGTACTAGTAGAGTAGTAGTAGTAGTAGTAGTAGGAGTAGGAGTTGGAGTAGTAGCAGTAGTTGCTGTAGTAGGAGTGTGAGTAGGAGTAGTAGTAACAATCGTAGGTGTAGTAGAACTAGTAGTTGTAGTAACAAAAGTAGGTATAGTAGAACTAGTAGTAGTATTAGTAGTTTTGGTAGTAGTAGTGGTAGTAGTAGTAGTAGTAGTAGTAGGAGGAGGAGGAGGAGGAGCAGCTGTCGCACCTGTAGTAGTAATAGTAGTAGTAGTAGTTTTAGTAGTAGTAGTTGTTGTAGCATTAGTAATAGTAGTAGTAGTAGAAGTACGAGTCCAAGTAGTGGCAGTTGTACTGTTAGAGTAGTAGTAGTTGTTGGAGTAGTACTAGGAATAGGAGTAGTAATATTTTTAGTAGGAGTACAAATAGGATTAGTAGTAGTTGTTGTAGGAGTAGCAGTAGCTGTTGCACTTGTAGTTGTTGTCGTAGTAATAATAGTAGAGGTGGTAGTAACTGTAACAATTGTAGTAGTAGAAGTAGTAGTAGAAGTGGTAGTAATTGTAACAGTTGTAGCATCAGTAGTCGTAATTGTAATAGTAATAGTAGTAGTAGTAGTAGTTGTTGTAGTAGTAGAGTTGTAGTAAAAGTAGTAGTAGGAGGAGTAGTGGTAATAATAGTAGTAGCAGTAGTAGTGATAGTTGCAGCATCGATAATAGTAGTAGGAGTAGTGGTAATAGTAGTAGTAGTAGTAGTAGTGATAGTTGCAGCATCAGAAGTAGTAGTAATATTGTTGTTACTTGCAGGAGTAGTAGTAGGATTTGGAGTGAGAGTAGTCATAGAAGTGATAGTAGTTGTAATAGTAGCAAAAGTAGCAGTACCAAAAGTAGGAGTCGGAGTAGTAATAGGAGTAGTAGGAGTAGGAGGAGTAGTAGTAGCAAGTGTAGGCGTAGGAGTAGTAGTAGTAGAACTTGTAGTAGTATTGGTTGCAGTAACAGTAGTAGTATTACTAGTAATAGTAGTAGTAGCAGTAGTAGTAGTTAGTAGGCATAGTATCAATATTATTAGTAGTGGTACTCGTAGTAGTAGTAGCAGTAGGAGTAGCAGTTGGAGTTGCAGTAGGAGTAGTGGTGGTAGTTGGACTAGTAGTCGCATTAGTAGTTGTAGTT
>RXID01002598.1:0-11378 GCA_005019695.1 Trichopus zeylanicus subsp. travancoricus | reverse complement strand
ACTACTACAACTTCTTTTGCTATTGCTACTATTACTATTACTACTACAACTATTGCTACTCCAACTACTACTGCTGCTGCTACTTCCACTACTACTACTACTTCTACTATTACTACTTCTACTACTACTACTTCTGCTACTGCTACCGCTACTACTATAGCTACTACTGCTCCTATTACCTCTACCACTACTCCAATTACTACTTTTGCTATGATTACTACGACTACTGCTACTAGTACTACTACTTGTACTACTACTACTACTACTACTATTACTACTACTACTGCTACTACTACCACTACTACCGCTACTACTACTACTATTACTAGAATGACTACTAATACTACTACTACTACTACTATTGTTGTTGCTTCTACTACTACTCCTACTACTACTACAATGACATCAACAACTACTACTACTACAATGAGAACCACCACCACCACCACCACCACCGCCACCACCACCACTACTACTACTACTACTACAACAACAACAACATCTGCTATTACTACTTCTACTACTACTGTTGCTACTATTACTAATAGTAGTGCTACTACTGGTACAACTATACCACAATGACTACTAATAAAACTACTACCACAGCTGCTACTTCTATTACTACTACTAATACTCCTCCTACTAGTACTACAGTGACAGCCACTACTACTACTACTACTACAACCGCTACAACTGCTACTACTTTTACTACTACCTCTGCTGCTACTACTACACTACTACTACGACTACTACTACTACAATAACAACTACTACTCCTACTACTACTACAACTACTACTACCACTACCACTACTACTACTATAAGTACTTATGCTACTACTACTTCTAGTACTTCTACTACTGCTACTACTCCTACAATAATGAGAACTACTACTACTACTCCTTCTCCTAGTACTACTACTCCTACTACTATTAATACTATTTTTTTTGTTACTATTACTGCAAACACTACAACTTCTGCAAGTATTACAACTACTAATGCTACTACTACTACAACTACTACTACAACAATCATCTCTATTGTTGCTACTATTACTAGTACTACTACTACACATACTGCTACAAATAATACTGCTACTATGACTACTACCATTGCTACTTCTATTAGTACTACTATTCCTACTACTGCTTTTACTACTACTATTACTACTACTGCTATAACAACATCTACTACTCCTACTATTGCGATTACTGCTGTGACCACCACTACTACTGCTACTACCACTATTGGCACTACTTCTATTGCAATTACTACTACTGCTGCTACTACTTCTATTGCTACTCCTAGTCCTCCTCCTCCTGCTACTGTGACTACTCCTACTACTACTGTTACTACTACTACTGCTCCTACTACTACCCCTACTCCTACACCTACTCCTATTACTATTACAACAAGTATTGTGACTACTCCTACTACTACTATTTGTATTACTACTACTACAAGTACTATTACAACTACTTTGACTACTACTACTACAACTGCTACTACAATAACTACTGCTGTTACTGCTACAACTATAATAACTTTTACTGCTGCTGCTGCCATAGCCGCAACTCCTAGCACTACTACAACTACTATTACTACTGTTACTAAAACTACTACTACTAATACTACTAATACTACTACGACTACTACTACTACTACTACTACTACTACTACTACTACTACTACTACTACTACTACTACTACTACTACTACTACTACTACTACTACTACTACTACTCCAACTACTAGTACCACTACTACTACTACCTCTACTACTATTTATGCTAGTCCTACTGCTACTTCTAATACTCATAATCCAACTCCTATTATTAAAACAACACCTTCTACTGCTTCTGCTAGTAGAATTACTACTACTCCTATTACTGTGACTACTGCTAATACTACTACTATTACTACTACTACTACTACTACTTCTACTACTACTACAACTTCAACAATTGTTATAGTAGTAGTTCAAATAGTAGTAGTTGTACTAGTAGAAGTAGTAGTAGTAGAAGAAGTAGTAGTAGTAGTAGCGGCAACAACAACAGCAGCAGCAGCAGCAGCAGTAGTAGCAGTAGTTGTTGTTATTGTTGTAGTAGCCATACTAGTAGTAGTAGTAGTAGCAGCAGCAGCAGCAGCAGTAGCAGTAGCAGTAGTAGTAGTAGTAGTAGTAGCAATAGTAGTAGTAGTAGCAAAAGTAGTAGTCATAATTGCTTCAGTAGTAGCCACAGTAGTAGTAGTTGTAGTAGGAGTTGTAGCAGCATCAGTAGTAATAGTAGTAGGAGGAGTACTAGCAGTCGTAGTAGTATTAGGAGTAGGAGCAGTCGTTGTAGTACTAATAGTAGAAGCAGTAGTAGTGGTAGTAGTAGCAGTAGTAGCAGAAGCTTTAGTAATAGAATTAGCTGTAGTAGCAGTAGTGTTACGAGTAGCAATAGTGGTTGTTGTAGTTGCAGAATTAGGAGGAGGAGTAGTAGTAGTAGTAGTAGTAGTAGTAGGAGGAGTAGCAGGAGTAGGTGTTGGGGAAGAATTAGTATCAGGAGTCGTATTAGTAAAAGTTGCAGTAATATTTGTAGTCGTAGTAGTCGCGAAAGTTGCAATGGTTGTAGTGGTAGCAATAGTAGTTGTAGTAGCAGTAGTAGTAGCAAAAGTAGTAGTCGTAGTTGCTATAGTTGTAGTTGTAGCAAAAGTAGTAGTTGTAGGAGAAGTAGTAGTAGCAGTAGAAATAGTAGCAGTACTTATAGTAGTAGTAGCAGTTGTAGTAGTGTTAGTAATAGTAGTAGTAGTTGAGGTAGGAGTAGTAGTTGTTGTTGTTGTATTAGTAGTAGTAATAGTAGTAGTAGTAGTAGAAGTCGTAGCGGCCATAGTATTTATAGATGTTGCAACAGTGCAAGTGGAAGTAGTAGTAACAACAACGGTAGTGGCCACAGTACTAGTAGAAGTAGTAGTCGTGGTAGTAGTATTAGTAGTAGTAGTAGCAATAGTAGGAGCAGTAGGAGCGTTTGTTGCATTTGTAGTAGTAGGAGCTGTAGTAGTAGTAGTATAAATAGTAGGAGCAGTTGTAGTATGAGTAGGAGTAGTTATAGTAGTACTACTAGTAGGAGTATCAGTAGTATCAGTAGTGGTTGTAGTAGCACTTGTTGTAGGATTGTAGTAGTAGTGGCTAGGGCAGCAGTAGTAGTAGAAGAAGGAGTAGCAATAGGAGTTGTAGTTGCAATAGTAGTAGTACTAGTAGTAGTAGTGATAGTAGTACTAGTAGTAGTAGAAGTAGTAGTAGTGGTGGTGGTGGTGGTGGTGGTGGTGGTGGTAGTAGTGGTAGAAGTAGTGGTAGTAGTAGTGGTAGAAGTAGCAGTAGTAGTAGTAGTAGTAGTGGTAGCAGTAGTAGTCGTAGTAGTAACAGTAGCAATTGTAGCAATAGTACTAGGGGAAGCAGTAGTAGCCGAAGTCGTAGTAGCAGTAGTAGTAGTAGTAGAAGTAGCAGTAGTAGTACTGGTAGTAGTAGTTGTGATACTAGCAGTTGTCGCAGTAGTAGTAATACTAGTAGTAAAATAGTAGTAGTAGTATTGGTAGTAGCAACAGTAGTAGTATTAGTACCAGTAGTAGAAGCAGTAGTTGTAGTACTGGTAGTATTAGTTGTGATAGTAGCAGTTGTCGCAGTAGTAGTAGTACTAGTAGTAGTTTTAGTAGTAGTAGTAGTAGTAGTAGTAGTAGTAGCAATAGTAGCAATAGAAATAGTTGCCGTAGCAGTAGTATTTGTATTGGTAGTAGTACTAGCTATCGTAGTTACTGTAGCAGTAGTAGTAGAAGTAGCTATCATAGTAGTAGTAGCAATAGTAGCTATAGCAATAGCAGTAATAGTAGTAGTAGCAGCAGTAGCAGCAGTAGTTGTAGTAGAAGTAGTAGTAGTAGTAGTAATAATAGTAGAAGTAGATGTACGAGTATTAGTAGCTGTATTGTTAGTAGCAATTGTACTAGTAGCAGTAGTAGGAGTATTAGTAGTATCAGTAGTGGTAGGAGTTTCAATAGCTGTAGTCATGGTTGTAGTAGTAGGGGTAGTAGGAGGAGTAGTAGTAGTAGCAGGAGCAATAGTAGTAGTAGTTGTAGTAGCAGTAGCAATAAGAGTAGTAGTTGTAGTAGCGATAGTTGGAGAAGTATTAGTAGTAGTAGTAGTAGTTGCAGCAATCATAGTAGTTGCAGTTGCAGCAGTAGCAGTAGGAGGAGGACCAATAGCAGTAGTAGAAGGAGCGGTGGCAGTAGTAGTAGGAGTATTATTAGTAAAAATAATAGTAGTAGCAGTAGAAGGAGCAGTAGTAGTTGTATTAGTAGTAAAAGTTGTAGCAGTAGTAGTAGGAGGAGGAGGGGGAGGAGGAGTACTTGTAATAGTAGTAGGAGCAGTAGTAGTAGCCATAGGTGCAGCAGTAGTAGTATTAGTAGTAGCCGTAGCAGCAGTTGGAGTAGTAGTAGTAGCAGTTGTAGTAGTAGCAGTAGTAGTAGCAGTTGTTGTAGTAGAAAGTGTCGTAGTAGAAGGAGCAATAGTAGTAGTAGTTGTAGTAGCAGCAGCAATAACAGTAGTAGTTGTAGTACCGGTAGTTGGAGAAGTATTAGTAGTAGTAGTAGTTGTTGCAGCAATCATAGTAGTAGCAGTTGCAACAGTAGTAGTAGGAGGAGGACCAATAGCAGTAGTAGAAGGAGCGGTGGTAGTAGTAGTAGGAGTATTATTGGTAAAAATAATAGTAGTAGTAGTAGAAGGAGCAGTAGTAGTTGTATTAGTAGTAAATGTTGTAGCAATAGTAGGAGGAGGAGGGGGAGGAGGAGTACTAGTAAAAGTGGTAGGAACAGTAGTAGTAGCAATAGGTGCAGCAGTAGTAGTATTAGTAGTAGCCGTAGTAGCAGTTGGAGTAGTAGCAGTAGCAGTTGTAGTAGTAGCAGTAGTAGTAGCAGTTGTTGTAGTAGAAGTAGTCGTAGTAGAAGGAGAAGTACCATTAATAGTAGCAGTAGCAACAATAGTCACAATAGAAGTCGTAGTAGTAGTTGTTGTAGTAAAAGTACTAATAGCTAAAATAGTAGTAGTAGTATTAATAGCAATAGTAGTAGTAGCAGCAGGAGCAGCAATAGTAGAAATAGTAGTATTAGCAGCAGTAGTAGTAGTTGTAGTAGCAGTTGTAGTAGTAGCGATAATAGCTGTAGTAGCAGTTGTTTTAGTAGTTGGTGTATTAGTAGTAGTCGTAGTAGTAGCTATCATAGTAGTAGTAATAGTAGTAGTAGTAGCAGGACAAGTAGTAGTTGTCAATATAGTAGTAGTTGTAGCAGTAGTAGTTGTAGCAGTAATTGTAGGCATAATAACAATAGCAGTAGTAGTGGTAATAGTAGTAGCAGTAGTAGTAGTAGATGAAGCAGTAGTAGCATTAGTAGTAGTAGCTGTTGCAGTAGTAGTGGTAGTGGTAGCAACAGTAGCAGAAGTAGCAGCAATAGGAGTAGTACCTGTTCTACCAATAGTGCCATCAGCAAATGCAGTCGCAAAAGTAGTAGTAGTAGTAGTTGTTGTTGTTGTTGTAGTTGCAGTATCAACAGTAGTGGTAGTAGCAGTTGTAGCAGCAGCAACAGTAGTTGTTGTAGATGTAGTAGTAGTAGTAGTTATTGTAGTAGTGGTAGCAGCAGTAGTAGCAGTTGTAGTTGTAGTAGTAGTCATAGAAATTGTAGTAGTAGTAGCAGTAGTAGTTGTAATAGTAGTAGTAGCCGTTGAGACAGTTGCAGCAGTAGTGGTAGTAGTAGTAGTAGTAGTAGTAGTAGTATCAGCAGCAGCAGCAGCAGTAGTAGTAGTAGTAGTAGTAGTACGAATAGTAGCTGTAGTAGGCCTGTAGTATTAGTAGTGGTAGTGGTAGTAGAACTAGTACTAGTAGTAGTAGTAGCTGTAGTAGACATGTAGTATTAGTAGTAGTGGTAGTGGTAGTAAAATTAGTAGTAGTAGTAGTAGCAGTAGTTGTAGTGGTAGAAGTAGTAGGAGAAGTAGCAATAGTAGTACTACCAGAAGTAATATAAGTAGTAGTAGCGATAGAAGGTGTAGTAGGAGTAGTAGTAGTAGCCATAACCATAATCGTTGTAGCAGTAGTAGAAGTAGCAATGGTAGTAGTAGTTATAGTTGTAGTACTAGTAGTAATAGTAGTAATAAAAGTAGTAGTACTTGTATTAGTAGTATAAGTAGTAGTAGTAGTAGTTGCATTGGTGGCAGTAGTTATAGTAATAGTAGTAGCAGCAGCAGCAATTGTAGTGGTAGTAGCAGTAGTAGTGATTGTGTAGTTGCAGAAGTAGCAATTGTAGCCGTAGTTGTATTTGCAGCAGTAGCACTAGTAGTAGTAGTTGTTGTAGTAGTAGTTGCTATAGTATTAATAGAAGTAGCAGTAGTAGCATTCGTAGAAGTGATAACAGAAGTAGTAGTAGTAGCCATAGTAACAACAGTGGTAGTAGTAGCAGTCATAGCAATAGTAACAACAGTGGTTGTAGTTGTAATAGTGTAAAAGTAGTAGCAGTAGTAGTAGTCATTGTAGTTGTAGTAATAGTTGTAGTGGTAGCAGTAGGAGTAGCAGTTGTTGTAATGGTAGAAGTAGTAGCAGTAGTTGCATTAGTAGGAGTAGTAGTAGTTGTAGTAGAAGAAGTAGTAGCAATAGCAATAGCAGTAGGAGAAGTAAGAGTAGTAGTAGTAGTAGCAGCAATAGCATCAACTGTAGTACTAGTGCTAGTAGTAGCCGTAGTTGCAGCAATTGTCACGGTAGTAGTAGAAGTAGCGGCAACAGCAGCAGTAGTAGCAGTAGTAGTAGCAGTAGCATTAGTCTTAGTTGCAGTTGTTGCAGCAGCAATAGTAGCAAAAGCAGTAGTACAAGTTGTACAACCGCTACTATTTCTACTACTACTACTCCTAGAGCTACGCCTACTACTACCAATACTATTCTTACAACTACTACTACTTCTTCTCCTCCTTCTCCTCCTCCTCCTCCTATTACTACTATTACAACTACTACTATTAATCCTACAATGGGTACTACTACATACAATAACACTATTACTACTACTACTATTCCTACCCGAACACAGACTGCCACTACTACTGCTACTACTATTATTACTGTTACTCTTACTAATACTACTACTGTTGTTGTTGTTATTACTACTACTAGTACTCCTACTACTACAACTACTCATAACACTCGTACTACTAGTGCTGCTATTGCTGTTGCTGCTATTACTACTACTGCTACTGCTACTGCTACTTCAATTACTAATGCAGCTATTACTGCTACAAACACTTCTACTATTGCTACTCTAACTACTACTACTACTACAACTACCATTACTACTACTACTCCTCCTCCTACTACTGCTAGTACTACAACAGCTACTATTACCACAACTAGTACTACAAGTACTCCTCCTGCTATTGCTAATACTACAACAACTACTATTACACTACTAGTACTACAATAACTACTACAGTTGCTGCTTCTCCTACTACTACAGCAATTACTAGTACTACTACTACTATCACTACTACCCCTACCCCTACTACTACTACTACCACAACTACTACTACTATTCCTGTTACAGCTACTTCTACTACTACCAATACTATAACTACTAATACTGCTACTACTACTCATAAAACTCCAACCAATACTCCAACTACTACTATTGCCACTTCTACTCTGACTACAACTATGCTACTACAACTACTCTAACTCTGACTCATACTTCTACTATTACTACTACACAAACTCGTATTCCTACTACTGCTACTACTGCTACTACTACTACAACTACTACAACTACATCTATTACTACTGCTACTACTACAGCAGCTACTACTAGTACTACTACTACTACGACTACTTCTAATTTTACTACTGCTTCTACTACATCTCCTACTACTACTGAAACTCCAACCCCTACTCCTAAAACTCCTACTACTTCATCTACTTCTACTACTACTTCTTCTTCTTCTTCTACTACTATTCCTACTACTACGACTCCTACAGTTCCTACTGCTAATACTACTACTACTACTCCAACTACTACGATAATTACTACTACTACTATTACTAATCCTATTACTAGTACTAGTACTACTACAATTCCTCGTACTACTACTACTTCGACTACTACTACTACTACTCTCCCTCCAACTCCTACTCCTACCAATACTCCTACTACTACTACTGCTGCTGCTACTGCTGTTACTAATACTACTACTACCACTACTACAACAATTACTGTTGCTACAACTGCCACTGCAATTGCTGCTATTTCTGCTACTATTGATGTTACAACTATTACTACTACTACAACTACAACTACTACTATTACTGTTGTTACTACTACGATTACTACTGCTATTACTACTACAACTACTACTACTATGCCTACCATGACTACTCCTGCTACTGCTACTACTGCTGCTCCAACAACTACTACAACAACTACTACTGCTCCTAGTACCACTTGTATTTCTATTCCTACTGCTGCTGCTACTACTACTATCACCACTACTATGACTACTACAACTACTACTATTACTCCTACTCCTACTACTACTAGTATGACTACTCCTACTAGTACTACTACTATTACTGCAATAACTCCTACTGCTAATCCTTCTCCAACTCCAACCCCTACTACTACTCTTTCTACTAAAACTGCTACCGGTACAAGAATCGCAACTACTCCTACTTCTACTGTTACTACTACTATTATTACTACTGTACTACTATAACTACTACTACTACTACAACTACTACTACTGCTACTACCACTTCTACTTCTACTTATATTACTAGACAACTGCTACTACTACTACTAATACTACTATTACTCAAACTACTACTGCTAATACTACTACTGCTACGAATGCTACTACTGCTACAACCACTACGACTACTACTCTTGCTACTATCACTTTGGCTGCTTCTGCTTCTGCTGCCGCTACAACTACTACAGCTCTTACTACTACTAGTCTACTACTATGACTTCTAATGCTACAACAACACCTACTCCAACTCAAACTTTGACTACTGCTCCTACTACTACTACCACTACCACTATAACTACTACTACTACCACTACCACTATAACTACTACTACTCCTAAAACTAATCCAATTCCTACTACTACTCCTATTACTACTACTACCACCACCACCACCACCACCACCACCACCACCACCACCACGACCACTACTACTACTACTACTCCTCTTTACTACTACAACTACTACTACTACAACTACTACTACTACAACTCTACTACTACTATTCCTACTACTACTACTACTATTGCTACTACTATTTCTACTACTACTACTAAGACTACTACCACTACTACTCTTACTACTACTACTACTACTACTACAACTCGGCTACTACTATTCCTACAAGCACTACTAAGACTACTACTACTACTACTATTGCTACTTGGACTATGATACAACTACTACTACTATTGTTACTACTACTACTACTACTACTACTACTACTAATACTACTATTAGTATTGCTTCTGCTATTGCAGCTACTACTACAACTACTACTGTTACTACGACTACTAATACTATTATTACTACTACTTCTACTACTACTACTACTCTGACTACAATACTACTACTACTACTACTACTACAACGACTCCTCCTCCGACTACTACTACAACTACTAGTACTACTACTAAGATTACTGCTACATTACCACTAGTACAACTGCTACTTTTTCCACTATTGCTACTACCACTGCAACTATGAATACTACTACTACTTCTACTACTGCTGCTACTGCTACTACTACTACAATAACAACTACTACTTCTACTATTACTACTACTGCTACTCCTACTTCGACTACTACTATTAGTGCCGCTGCTATTAGTACTATAACTGTTGCTACCATTGCAACAACTACTACATCAACTGCTCTTAATAATACTACTACTACCACCACTACTGCTATACTAATACTACTACTACTACTACTTCTACTACTACTACTACTACTACTATGACTACTACTTCTACTACTATTACTACTACTACTACTACAACAACTACAACTACTCCTACTACTAATCTGACAACAACAACAACTACTATAGCTGCTACTTCTACCACGACTTCTACTACTACTACTAGTACTACTACGACATCAACTTCAACTATTACTACTACTACTATTGCTGCTGCTGCTACTCCTACCACCACTACTACTACTACTACTACTACTACTACTACTACTACTATTAGTATTACTACTTCAACTAATAATAGTACTACTTTTGCTACTACTACTACAACTACTACTAGCATAATTGCAACTACTACTCCTACTACGGGTACTACTACTGCTAACATTAACACTACTAGTACAACAACAACAATAACTACTGCTACTACTCCTACTACTACTCCTTCTCCTACACGAACTGTCGCTATGAATCCTATTACTAGTATTACTGCTACTATAACTAATACTACTATAGCTATTACGACTACTACTATAGCAAATGCCACTACTACTATCAGTACTACTACTGCTACAACAACTGCTACTAATACTACTACTATTACTACTACAACAGCAACTAATACTACTTCTATTAGTACTAGTACTGCTACTACTACTACTACTACGACTACTACTCCTGGTCCTATACTACTATGACTACTCCGACTACTACTACCACTACTAGTACTATTGCTATTACTACTACTACTACAAAAACTATGACAGCTTGTACTGCAACTACTACTATTACTACTACCACTGCTACCATTGCTACTGCTGCTAGTGCTACTACAACTACTAGTGCTACTGTAGCTACTATTGCTACTACTAGTACAATTCCTACTATTATCGCTACTTTTGCTACTACCCATACTACTGCTACTTCCACTACTACTGATACTAGTACTATTACTACTACTACAGCTACTATTACTACTACTATTATTATTAGCACTGCTACTGCTTCTACTACTACTACAACAACCACTACTACTGCTAGTACCACTACTAGTATTACTACTACTACTACTATTACTACTACTATTACTGCTACTACCATTACTACTACTACTACTTCTGCTCTTACTACTACTTTGTCTACAACAACAACAACAACAACTACTACTACTACTTCTACGACTTTTGCTGCTACTCTTGCTGCCTCTACTGCTACTACTACTACTACTACTATTACTTGTACTACAACAACAACAACGACAACAACAATAACTACTACTACTACAATTGCTACAACTACTGCTACTACTGCTACTTCTAATGCAACTACTACTACTGCTCCTACTACTACTACAACTATTCCACCTACTGTTGCCG
>RXID01002594.1:16804-42305 GCA_005019695.1 Trichopus zeylanicus subsp. travancoricus | reverse complement strand
GGTGTTGGTAGTAGTAGTAGCAGTAAGTTACTATTTATTAGTAGTTGGAGTCGCTATAATAGTAGTAGTAGGAGAAGCCCCCTATTGTAGTAGTAGTTGTAGTTGTAACACTAGTAGTTGTAGTTGTAGTAGTACTTGTAGTAGTCATAGTAGCTATTGTAGTAGCTAAAGTAGGAACAGTAGATGTAGTAGCAGTAGCAGTAGTAGTAGAAGCAGTAGTAGCAGCAATTGTGGTAGCAATAACAATTGTAGCAGTAGCAGTAGTATTAGTTGTAGTACTAGCAGTATTAGTAGTAGCAGTTGTAGTAGTAGTGGTAGAAGAAGTAACAGTAGTAGTTGTGGCAATAGTAGTAACAGTAGCAGAAGTAGGAGTGGCAGTAGCAGCGGTAGTAGTACTAGCAGTACTAGCAATAGTCGTAATAGTCACAGTAGCAGATGTATCATTGGCAGTAGCAGCGGTAGTAGTAGTAGTAGTCATAGTTGTAGCAGTAGCGAGAGTAGCGGTGGTAGTAGTTGTATGAGAAGTAGTCATTGTTGTTATTGTAGGAGAAGTGATAGTAGTAGTAGTAGTAGTCGTAAATGTTGTTGCAGTTGCAGTAGTAGTTGTAGTTGTATTTGTAGTAGTAGCAATAGTTGTAAAAGTAGTTGTAGTAGTAGTGGTAGTAGTTGCAATAGCAGCAGAGGCATTAGTAGAAGCTGTAGCAATAATAGCACTAGTAGTAGTAGCAATACTTACAGTAATGGCAGTAGTAGTTGTAATAGTATTAGCAGTAGCAGCAATAGTACCAGTAGTAGCAACAGCAATAGTAGTAGAAGTATTGAACGAGTAGCATTAGTTGTTGTGGTATTAGTACCAACAACAACAATAGCAGCAGTAGTAGTGGTTGTAGCAGTAGTAGAAGTTGTAGAAGTAGTAGGAGTAGTAGTACCATTAGAAGTAGTCATCGTAGTAGTAGGTGCTGAAGTAGCTGTAGCAATAGTGGTAGTGGTCTGAACAATTGTAGTAGTAGTAGAAGTAGTAGTTGCAGTAGTAATAGTAGTTTTAGCAGCAGTTATTATAGTAGCACCACCAGCAGCAGCAGTAGTAGTTGTTACATTTGGAGTATTAGAAGTGTTAGTAAGAGTAGCAGCAGTAGCTGATGTAGTAGTAGTAATACTACTACTAGTAGTAGTCATTGCGGTAGCAGTGGCAGTAGTAGCAGAAGTAGTATTAGTAGTAGTAGTAGTCGTAGTAGTAGCCGTAGTCGTAACAATAGTAGTAGTGGCAAAAGTAGTACCCATTGTTCAAGTAGTGGTAATCGTAGAAGCAGTAGCAGTAGTAGTGGCAGAAGTAGTAATAGCAGTAGTAGTAGCAGTCGGTGAAGTAGTAGTAGTTGTTGTAGTAGCAGTAGTAGCTGCAGCAACAGCTGCAGTAGTAGCAGCAAGAGCAGTGGTAGTAGTGGTTGTAGTTATTGCAGAAGTAATAGCAACAGCAGTAGTAGTAATTGTCATATTATTATTTGTGCTAGTAGTAGTAGTAGTGGTAGTATTAGTAGTAGTAGTAGGAGTTGTAGTAGTTGGACTAGTGGTAGTATTAGTAGTAGTGCTACGAGTAGTATTAGTAGTAGTAGTAGCAGTAGTTGTAGTAGTAGTAGAAACAGCTATACCAGTAGTAGTAGTTGTAGTCAGACATGTAGTACTAGTAGTATTAATAGCCACAATAGTAGTAGTAGTACTAGTAGAAGCAGTGCCCGTAGTAGCAGTAGTAGTTGTAGCACAGTAGTAGTAGTAGCAGTAGTAGCAAAAGTAATAGTAGTACCAATAGTAGTAATAGTAGTAGCAGTAGTAGTGGCAGTAGTGGCAGCAATAGCAAAAGCAACAGTAGTTGTAGCAGTTGTAGCAGTAGTAGAAGCAATAGCAGTAGGAGTAGCAATAGTAGTAGTTGTAGTGCTAATAGTAGTAATAGTAGTAGTTATTGTGGTAGCAGACATAATAGTAGTAGTAGCATTTGAAGTAGTTGTAGCAGCAGAAGGTGTAGTAGTAGTAGCAGTCATAGTTGTAGCAGTAGCATTAGTATTGGTAGTAGTAGTAGTAGTAGTAGTAGTAGTAGTAGTAGTAGTAGTAGTAATAGAAGCAGTAGTTGTAGTCGCAGAAGTAGCAGTAGTTGTACTAATAGTAATTGTAGCAGAAGAAGTAGAGTAGTAGATGCTATAGTAGTAGTAGCAGAAGTTGTTGCTATAGGAGAAGTGGTAGGAGTAGTAGCTATAGTAGTAGCCATAGTAGGAGTTTTCATAGCTGCAATAGTAGAAGTAGTTGCAGCAGGAGCAATAGGAGCAAAGGCAACAGCAGTAGTAGTAGTGGTAGTAGAAGCAGTAGCCGCAACAGCAGCAATCATAGTAATAGTAGTAGTAGGGGTAGTAGTAGTTGTTGTTCTTGTTGTATTAGTAGCTGTAGTAGTAGCTGGAGTAGTAGCAGCAAAAGTAGTACCCATATTTCTAGTAGTGGTAGTTGTAGAAACAGTAGTAGTAGTAGGGGAAAAAATAGTACTAGCAGTAGTAGTTGTTGTAGTTGTAACAACAGCAGCAGTTGTAATAATAATAGTAGTTGTAGTTGTGGTAGTAGCAGCATTAGCAGCAGTAGTTGTAATAGTATTATTATTATTATTACTAGTAGTAGTAGTAGTAGTAGTAGTAGTAGTAGAAGAAGAAGAAGAAGAAGAAGAAGAAGAAGTAGTAGTAGTAATAGTAGTAGTAATAGCAGTAGAAGAAGAAGAACAAGTAGTAGTAGTAGTAGTAGTAGTAGTAGTAGAAGAAGAATAAGAAGTAGTAGTAGTAGTAGTAGTAGTAGAAGAAGAAGAAGAAGAAGAAGAAGAAGTAGTAGTAGTAGTAGTAGTTGTTGTTGTTGTTGTTGTAGTAGTAGTAGTAGTAGTAGTAGTAGGAGTCATATTCGTAGTCGTAGTAGTAGTACAAGTCCTGGTAGTAGTCGAACTAGTAGTAGGAGCAGCAGTAGTCGTAGGAGTAGTAGTGGGAGTAGTTGCTGTAGTAGTGGTAATAGTTGTAGCAGCAGCAGCAGTAGTAGAAGTATTACTAGTAGCTGTAATTGTTGGAAGAGTTGGACTACGAGTAGTAATACGATAGTAGTGGATGGATTTGGGGCAGTAATAGTTGGAGAAGTTGTAGTAGCAGTAGAGGTAGTAGGAGGAGTAGCAGTAGTAGTAGTTGTGGGAGTAGTAGGAAGAGTAGTAGTAATAGTTGTAGCAAGAGGAGGAGAAGTAGTAGGAGTTGGTGTAGTAGGAGTTGGTGTAGTAGGAGTAGTAGTAGCAGTAGTAGTAGTAGGGGTAGTACTAGCAGTGTTCTTATTAGTGGTAGCAGTACGTGTAGTAGAAGTAATAGTAGTAGCAATTGTCCTGGTAGTAGCTGTAGCTGCAGCAGCAGGAGTAGTAGTAGTAGTAATAGTAATAGTAGTAGTAGCATTAGCAGTAGTAGTTATAGTAGTAGTAATAGGTGTAGTAGTTGTAGTATATGTAGTGATAGTTGTAATAGGAATAGTAGTAGCTGTAGGAGTAGTAGTTATAGTAGTAGTAGCAGTAGCAGTAATAGCACTAATAGTATTAGTAGTATTATTATTATTATTATTAGTAGTAGTAGTAGTAGTAGTAGTCGTGATAGTGATAGTAGTTGTAGTAGTAGTAGTAGTGGTACTAGTAGTAGGGGTTGTAGTAGTAGTAGTGGTAGTAGTAGTATGGGTTGTAGCAGTCGGAGTGGTAGTAATAGTAGTAGTAGCAGTAGGAGTTGGAGTAGGAGTAGGAGTTCTGCATCGACTATAACTTCTACTAGTACTACAGGTACGACTTATGTTATAACTACTATGACTACTACTACTGCTGCTGCCGCTACTACTACTACTGCTACTACAGTTACTACGACTCTACTGCTATCACTATTACTACTACGACTGCTACTACTACTACTACTATAGCTAGTAATACTAGTACAGCCACTAATGCTACTGTTGCTGCTGCAACTACTACTACTACAACTGCTACCACTACTACAACTATTACTCCAACTGCTACTACTACTGCTACTGCTACTACAACTACTACTACTATTATTGCTACTACAACTACTGCTTCTGCTACTATTGCGGCTACTACTACTATGACTGCTACTACTGCTACTACTACTATTGCAACTGCTACCTCTACTGCTGCTACTTCTACTACTACTGCTGCTGCTACAACTGCTACTGCTACTACTACAACTACTACTGCTGCTGCAGCTGGTACCACTACTACTGCTAATGCTACTATTGCTACTACTGTTGCGACTATTAATTGTACAACTTCTACTACTACTGCAACAACTTCTACTACCTCAACAACAACAACAACAACAACAACTACTACTACTACTACAACTACTGTTGTTGCTACTGTTGCTACTTCTAGTAATAGTTCCACTACATCTCCTACTACTTCTACTACTGCAACTATACTGATACTTCTTTTATTACTACTATTACTACAACTTCTACTACTCTACTACAATTACAACTGCTACTACTACTATTACTACGACAACTACGACTACAACTACAACTACAACTACTTCAACATCAACTACTACTGGTACTTTTCCAACAATAACAAGTACTACTACCTCTCCTACTACTACAACTTCTGCTACTTTTACTACTGCTACAACTACTACTTTTGCTACTACTACTACTACTATGACAACTACTACTTCTACTACCGCGACTCCTGCTACTACTGCTACAACTACTTTTACTACTATTGTTGCTACTACAGCTACTACTACGACTACCGCTACTACCACTACTATTGCTACAGCTATCAGTACTACTACTACTTCTCAAGCAACTACTACAATTGCTACTACAACTGCTAATACTACTACTGCCACTACTATTACAGCTACTGCAACTACTACTCCTACTACCACTGCAACTACTACTTCTACTACTACTACTACTACTACTACTACTACTACTACTACTACTACTACTTCTGCTACTACGAGTTTTACTCATACTGCTCCTGCTGCTACTAACGCTCAACTGCTATAACTATTATTACTGCTACTACTGCTGCTACTAACACTGCTACAACTACTGCAACTACTACCGCTGCTACAACAATAACTACTTCTACTACTGCAACTACTGCTACTACTGCTGCTACAACTACTAATTCAACTACTACTACTACTCAATACTATTACTACTAATTTTTCCACTACTATTACTGGTAAAGCTACTACTACAACTACTTCTTTCCCTACTACTACTACATTTGTGACTAGTACTACTACTACTACTACTACTATTACCACTACTACTACTCCTACAACAACTACATCTATTGCTACTACTTCTGCTACTGCTAGCTCCGCTACGATTGCGACTACTATTAGTTCTACTACTACTGCTACTACAACAACTATAACTAATGCTACTATTAATTCTACTGCTAGAACAACTACAAAAATAACTACTGCTACTACTACTACTACTATTGCTACTACTACTGCTTCTTCTTCTACTATTGCTGCTGCTATAGTTACTACTACTACTAGTACTTCGACTGCTACTCAACAACAGCTACAACGACTACCGCAACTTCTACTACTATTGCTGCTAATACTACTACCTTGGCTACTACTACTACTACTACACTACTACTATTGCTGCAGTTGCCGCTACTACTACTTCTACTAGAACTATAGTTGCTGCGACTATTGCAACTACTACTACTACTACTGCTATTGCTATGAATAATGCTACTACTACAACTACCTACTACTGCCACTACTATTACTACTACTACTACTGGTACTGCTACTACTGCTACTACTACTACTACTAGTTCAACAACTACTACAACTGATATGGCTACTTCTACAACAGCTGCTACTACATCTGCTATTAGTACTGCCTCAATCACTGTTACTACTACCACTCCTACTACAACTACTAGTACCACTACTACTACCACTACTACTTCAACTACTTCTACAACGACTACTACTACTACTACTATTATTGCTACACCTATTTCCACTACTACTATAAATACTACTATTACTAATAGTACTACTACTACTACTACTATCATAACTACCACTCCTACTACTACTATTACTACTACTTCAACTACCCCTACTGCTCTTAGTACTATTGCTATTGCTACTACTGCTACAATTACTACTACTACTTCTACCACTACTTTTGCTACTACTACTACTACTACTACTACTACTACTACTATTACAACCACTATTACTTCTATTACTGCTTCTACTACTACTACTTCTACTTCTTCTTCTTCTTCTTCCTCTCCTTCCACGACTAGTACTATTACTACTACTACTACTATTACTACTGCTACTATTACTTCTACTGCTACTACTTTTTCCACTGCTACTACTAATGCTACTACTGCTACTGGTACTACTGTTATTACTACTACTACTACTACTATGGCAACTATTGCAATTGCTACTACCTCTACAACTACTATTACTACTGCCATTCTGGCAACTGTTGCTTCTATTACGGCTACCACTGGTACAACTACTACTACTAGTACTACTTTTGCTACTACTGCTGCTACTACTTCTGCTGCTACTACTGCTACTGCTACTACTGCTACTGCTACTACCACTACTCCTGCAGCTATTGATACTACTACTAGTGCTACTTCTATCATTACTACTACTGCTACTAGTACTTCTACCACTAATTCTGCTACTACTATTCTACAAATGCTTCTACTACCCCTACTAATACTATAACTACTGTTGCGGCTACTACTACTACAACTACTGCTACTACTTCTACAATGTCTACTACTAACTACTACTACTACTTACTACTACTACTAACTACTACTACTAACTACTACTACTAACTACTACTAACTACTACTTACTACTACTACTACTAACTACTACTACTACTACTAATACTCCTACTACTTACAGCTGCTGCTGCTCCTACTGTTGTTCCTCCTCCTACTCCTACTGCTACTCCTACTGCTACTCCTACTGCTGCTGCTGCTGCTGCTGCTACTACTACTACTACTACTACTACTACTACTACTACTACTACTACTACTACTACTACTACTACTACTACTACTACTACTACTACTACTCTTAAGGCTACAGCTACTACTACTACGGCTACTATTTCTCCACCTACTACTATTATTGTTACGACTACGACTACAGCTTCTACTATAACGACTACTAGTACTACTACTACTAGCCCCGCGACTACTACTGCTGCTACTACAACTACTACGACTGCTGATGCTTCAACTGGTACTACTAGTACAAATGCTACAATTGCTGCTACTACTGGTGCTGCCGCTACTGCTACTACTAGTACTTCCACTACCACTACTACCACTGTTGCTACTACTACAGTTGTTGTTGCCGCTGCTACTACTATTAGTAATATTATTACTACTACCACTACTACTACTACTAGCACTACTACCGCTGTTGTTGTTGTCGCTACTACTTCTACTACTCCTATTACTTCTCTAGCTAGTATAGTTGTTGCACTGCTACAATTGATACTACTACTACATCTACTTTAACTTTTACTACTAATATTACTAATACTCCTTGTCCGACTACTACTATGACTAGTACAACAACAACAACAATGATTACTACTACTACTTTTGCACCTCTGCTACTGATGCTGCTACTACTACAACAACAACAACAACAACAACAACTACTACTACTATAGCAGCAATTTATATTACTACTGGTGCTGCTACTGCTACTACTACTATTACTTCTACTACTGCTGCAACTACTACTACTGCTACTACTAGTACTACTACTACTAGTACTACAACTACTACTGCTTTCGCTACTACTGCTACTACCAGTACTATGACTACCGCTGCTACTGCTGCTACTATTACCACTACTACTGCTACTACTGCTACTGCAACTACAACTACTACTACAACTACTATGACTGTTACAGCCATTGCGGCAACTACAGCTACTACTACGGCTACCACTGGTACAACTACTACTACCACTACTTCTGCTACTACTACTACTACTACTACATCTACTGCTACTACTATTGCTAATAGTATCGGTACTACTACGGCTACTACTACTACTACACTTGCAGCTATTAATACTACTACTACTACTTCTACCACTACTACTACTACTGCTTCTACTGCTACAATTGCTACAATTCCTACTACTAATTTTGTGACTACTACTGCTACAAATGCTACTACTACTACTACTACTGCTGCTGCTGCTGCTACTACCGCTACTACTACTACTACTGTTGCTGTTAAACTGTGACTATTATTACTACTACTACTATCGCTGCCACTACTACGATTAATGCTTCCGCTACTGCTACTGCTATTTCTACCACTACTACTACTACTAGCACTACTACTACTATTGTTGTTGCTGCTACTACTTTATCGACTCCAATTAATTCTCCTACTACTACTATTGCTGCTACTGCTATTACAGCTACTACTAATACTACTACTACTGCTACTACTACTACGTTTACATCTACTTTTACTACTCATGTTACTACTACTCCTTGCACTGTTACTACAACGACAACAGTAACAACTATTTCTACTACTACTGCTCCTAAGACTACGACTACTAGTTTACCACTACAACTAGTACTATTACTACGACAACAACAACAACAACAAACTACTATTACTACTATTACTACTACTAGTAGTAGTAGTAGTACTACTACTACTACTACTGCTGCTCCTAGTACTACTATTACTACTACTACTGCTGCTACTAATACTTGTACTACTACTGTTGCTGCTGCAGCGCCTACTACTACCGCTACTACTAATACTACTACTTCTTCTTCTTCTTCTTCTTCTTTTAATAATACTACTATTGCAGGTACTACTCCTACTGCTACTACTACCACAACTGCTACTACTACTGCTTCCACAGCTACTACTAATGCTGTTACAGCTACTACTACTACTAACACTAGCACTACTACTACTACTACAATTTCTACAACTACTACTACAACTTCTACAACTACTACTATTACAGCTGCTACAGCTGCTACTACTGCTAGTGCTACTACTAGTAAGACTACTTCTGCTACCACTGCACCTACAACTACTACTGCAATTACGGAAACTATAGCTACTACTATGGATATCACTGGCACTACTACTACTACTACCACCATAACAACAACAACAACTACTACTACTACAACTACTGCTATTACTACTATTACTGCTACTACTACTATTACTGCTACTACTAATACAAGTATTACTACTACTACTACTACTACTACTACTACTACTACTACTACTACTACTACTACTTCTACTACTTCCTTTTATTCTTCTTCCTTTACTACTACTACCACTACAACTACTGTAACTACTACTGTTATCACTTCTACTAATACTACTTCTACTGCTACTGCTTCCACTACTACTACCAATGCTACAACCATTACTACAACTACTACTACTGCCACAACTACAACTACTATGAATACTCCTACTACTGCTTCTATTACTACTACTACTGCTGCTGCTGCTATTACCACTTTTGCAACTACTCCTGCTACTGCTAATACTACATTGCGGCAACTACTGCTACTACTACTACTTCTGCTACTACTGCTGCTACTACTTTTGGTACGACTACTGCTGCTACTACTACTACTTCTCCTGCGTCTATTAATACTACTACGACTACTACTTCTACCACCACTACTACTACTACTACTGTTGTTGCTACAACCTCTACTACTAATTCTGCTACTACTACTGCTACTACTGCTACAACTACTACTGCTGCTGCTGCTACTACTTCTACTACTACTACTATTACTACTACTACTACTAGAACTAATACTACTACTACAACAACCATTACTACTACTACAACTACTACGATTACTATTGCTACTACTACTACTACTACTAATACTACTATCGCCATTGCGGAAACAACTACTACTACAACGGCCACCACCAGTACTACTACTGCTACTGCTACTACTTCTCCAACTACTATGGCTACTACTACTGCTACAACTACTACTGCAACTATTACAAGTATTCCTGCGTCTATTAATACTACCACTACTATTACTTCTACCACTACTACAAGTCCTACTACTACCACTACTGCCACTACTTCTACTACTAATTCTGCTACTACTACTGCTACTACAGCTACTACCACTACTACTATTGCTGCTACTTCCACTACTTCTACTATTGCTACTACTACTACTACTAGTACAAATACTAGTTCTACTACTATTACTACTACTACTACTATCGCTACTACTACTACTCCTACTATACTACTAATACTACTATGATGATTACTGCTGCTAATACTACTAATACTACTACTATTACTACCTCTACTACCTCTACTACTGCAACTATGGCTACTACGTCTCCAACTACTACTACAACTATTAAATCTAATACTAGAACTACTACTACTACTACTACTACTATTCGCACCACTAATACTACTACTAGTACTGCCACTGCTACTGCAACTACTACTGCTACTACTATTATGATTGACGATGCCACTACTGCTACTGCTTGTACTAACGCCACTATTGTTACTACTACAACAACTACTACTACTAATGCCTCTACTATTACTACTACTACTATGACTACTACTACTGCTACTGCTACTACCGCTTCTACTACTACAACTACATCTACCACTACTTCTACTACTAGCACTACTGCTGGAGTTGTTGTTGAAGCTACTACTTCTACTACTCCTATTACTTTTCCGACTGGTACTGCTTTAGCTACTGCTACTTCTACTACTACTACTACTTCTACTATTACCCCTATGCCTACTACTACTTTTACAACTTATATTACTACTACTCCATATAATACTGCCACTATGACTACTATTAGAACTACGGCAATAACGACAACTATTTCTAATAATACTTGTATTACTACAACTACTGCTGTTGTGACTACTACAACTTCTACTACTACTACTACTGTTGTGACTACTACAACTGCTACTACTACTACTACTATGACTACTACAACGACAACAACTACTACTACTAATACTACTACTATGACTACTGCTACTACTAGTACTACTATTACAACAACAACTACTACTGCTACTACTATTGCTGCTACTACTAGTACTACTACTACTATTGCTACTACTACTATAACTACTATTACTATTACTACTAGTACTACTAAAACTATTGCTGCTACTACTAATACTACTACTACTACTGCTGCTGCTGCGGCTACTACTACTACTACTACTACTACTACTACTACTACTACTACTACTACTTCTACTTCTACTACTACTACTACTACTACTACTACTACCACCTCTACTATTACTACTACTCCTCCTCCTCGTCCTCCTCCTCCTACTATGACTACTCCTCCTCCTCCTCCTCCTCCTCCTACTACTACTACAACTACTACTACTACTACTACTACTACTATGACTATGACTACTACTACTACTACGACTATTGCAACTACTACTATGTCTATTTTGATTACTAAAACTACTAGCAAGACTACTACTATTACTACTATTAATACTACTATTACTATGACTATAGCGACTGCTACTACTACGACTTCAACCACTAATACTACTATTAGAACAACAAGAATAACTATCATTACTGCTACTACTACAACTACAACTACTACTCCTACTACTACTGTTACTACTACTACTACAGTTACAACTACTACAACAACAACAACAACTACTACTACTAATACTACTACTACTAGCACTGTTGTTGTTCTTGCTGCTACTACTACTGCTACTACTATGACTACTGATGCTACTACTCCAACTACCAATACTAATTTTACTACTGCTACCACTACCGGTGTTGCTGCTACTACTACTACAACTACAACTGGCACTACTATTACTACTACTATCACTGCTACTACTACTGCTACTACTACTACTGTTCTTGCTGCTGCTGCTACTGCTGCTGTTGTTGTTGCTAGCACTACTACTGCTGCTGCTACTACTACTACAACTACCACTACTACAGCTACTACTTCTACCACTGCTACTACTACTATAAATACTACTATGATTGTTGTTACTGCTACTACTTCTACTACTCCTATTACTTCTCCTATAACTACTACTGCCACTACTACTACTACTATTACTACTACATCCCCTACTACTTTTACTGCTAATATTACTACTACTTCTTATACTACTACTACTACTATTGATGTAGCTACTACTGTAATGGCTACTTCTACTACCGCTACTAATACTACTACTTGTACTAGTACTACTACTACTACTACTAATACTACCACCACCACCACCACCACTACTACTACTATCATTACTACTACTCCTACTGTTGCAGTAGTAGTAATATTAGTTGTAATAGTAGTAATAGCAATAGTAGTAGTTGTTATAGCAGTAGCAGCAGCAGTAGTAGTAGCAGTAATAGTGGAAGCAGTAGGAGTAGGAGTAGTAGAAATAGTAGTAGTAGTAAAAGTAAGAGAAGTTAGAGTAGTAGTAGTAGCAGTTGTAGCAGTAGTAGTTATTACAGTAGCAGGAGGAGATGTAGTAGCAATTATAGTAATAGTAGTAGTAGTAGTAGTAGTAGTGGTAGTAGTAGTAGTAGTAGTTATAGTATTAATAGTAGTAGTAGTAGTAGTAGTAGTCATAGTAGTAGTAGTAGCAGGATTGATGGTTGTAGAAGTAGTAGTAGTAGCTGCAGTAATAATCATAGTAGGATTTATTGTTGTACTAGTAGCAGTAGTATAAATAGCAGTTGTAGAAGCAATAACAGTTGAAGTAGTAGCAGTGTTGGAAGTAGTAGTAGCAGGAGTAGTAGTAGTAGTAGTAGTAGTAGCAGCAGCAGCAGTAGTAGCAGTAACAATAGTAGCAATAGTAGTAGAATTAGTACAAGTAGTACTTGGAGGCATACTAGTAGGAACAATAGTAGTAGCAATGGATGTTGTAGTAGTACTAGTAGCGGTAGCGGTAGTAGTAGAAGTAATAGTAGTAATAGTAGTAGTAGTAGTAATAGTAGTAGTTATTGTTGTTGTTGTGGCAGCAATAGTGGTAGTAGTAGTTGTAAGAGTAGTAGCAGTAGTAGTAGCCGTAGTCACAGCAGACGTAGGGGTAGTAGTACTAGTAGTATCAGTAAGAATAGCTGAAGTAGTAATCTTGTAGTAGTAGTAGTGGTGGTGGTGGTTGTAGTGTGAGTAGTAGTAGTAGTAATAGTAGCAGTAGCAGTATTCGTTTTAGCTATAGTTATGGTAGTGGTAGTAGTAGTAGTAGTAGTAGTCATAGCAGCAGTAGTAGTAGTAGTAATAGAAGCAGTAATAGTAGCAATAGTTGTAGTAGTTGTAGTAGTAGCAGCAATAGTAGTGATTATAGTTATAGCAGCAGAATCAATAGTAGCTGTAGTAGTTGTTGTTGTAGTACTAATAGTAGTTGTAATAATCATAGTGGTAGTATTAGCAATCGTAGCTATGACAGTAGTGGTAGTTGTAGCAGTAGTAGTAGCAACAGTTATAGTCCTTGGAGCCGGAGCAATAGTAGTAGTAAAAGAAGTTATTATGGTGCAATACTAGTGGCAGAAGTAGTAGTAGTAGGAAAAGGAGTAACAGTAGTAGTAGTAGCAGTAGTAGTGGTGGTGGTATTAGTACTAGTAGCAGTAGTTTGGTTTCTAGTAGTAGCAGTAGTAGGAGTAGTAGTTGCAAAAGTAGTTGCAGTAGTAGTAGTATTAGTAGTTGTCGTAGTAGCAGCAGCCGTAGTTGTAGTAGTTGTAGGAGTAGTAGCAGTAGTAGTACCAACGGTAGTAGTGGTGGTGGTAGTAGCAAAAGTAGTAGTTGTAGTAGTAACAAAAGTAGTTGTTGTAGTAGGAGTTGGTGTAGTAGTAGTAATAGTAGTGCTAATAGTTGTGGCAGTAGTAGTAGCAATAGTAGCAGTAGTAGTAGCGGCAGCAATAGTAGTAGTAGTTGTAGTCATAGTGGTATTAGTAGCAGCAGTAGTAGTAGGAGTACTAGTAGTAGAAATAGTAGTAGTAGTAGTAGTAGCAAGAGTAGCATTATTAGTTGTAGTAGTAGCAGTACTAGTAGTAGTAGTAGTAGAAGTAGTAGTGAAAGTTGTAGTAGTAGTAGCAGTAGCAGTTGTAGAAGTAGTAGCAATAGAAGCAATAGCTATAGTAATAGTAGTAGAAGTAGTAGAAGTAGTAGAAGTTGTAGTAATAGTAGTAGTAGCTATTGTTGCATTAATAGTCATAGTAGAAGTAGTCGTAGTACTAGTAGTAGTAGTAGCAGTAGCAGCAGCAGCAGCAGCAATAGTAGTAGTAGTAGTAGTAATAGTCATAGTCTTAGTAGTATTAGTAGAAAAAGAAGCAGTAGTAGTTATTGTAGTAGTAGTTATTGTAATAGTAGTAGCTGTAGTAGTTGGTGTAGCAGCAACTGCCGCAGCAGCAGTAGTAGTCATTGTAGGAGTACAAGTAGTTTTAGTTGTAGTAGTAGTGTAGTCATAGGAGCAGTAATAGTAGTGGTAGAGGTAGTAGTAGTTGTAGTAGTAGTAGAAGCAGTAATAGTCATAGTAGCAACAGTCCTAGTAGTAGCAATAGTAGTTGTAGTAGAAGTAGTAGTTATACTAATAGTAGTAGTAGCAGCAATAGGAGTTGTAGTTGAAGTCATAATTGTAGTAGTAGTCAGAGTAGCAGTAGAAGTAGTAGTAGTCATAGTTTTAGTAGTAGCTAGAGTAGTAGTAGTGCTAATAATAGTAGCTGTAGTAGCAATGTAGTTATAGAAGCAGTAGTTGTAGGAGTTGAGGTAGTACTCGTAGTAGTTGTAGTAGTAGTTGTAGTAGTAGTACTAGCAGTAGTAGTATTGACAAAAGTAGTAGTTGTTCTAGTAGTAGTAGCAGTAGTAACTGCAGTAGTAGTAGTTGTAGTCATAGTAGCAGTAGTAATAGGAGGAGTAGTAGTACAGGTCAGAGTAGTAGCATTAGTAGTAGTAGTAGTAGAATGAGTAGTAGCAATAGCAATAACAGTAGTAGTAGTATTGGTTGTAGTTATAGTTGTAGTCATAGTATTAGCAACAAGAATAGGAGTAGTAGTGGTAGAAGTATTTGCAACAAAACTAGTAGCTACAGTAGCTGGAATAGTAGTGGTAGTAGTAGTTATTGTTATAGTTGTACTAGTAGTCATTGTTGTAGTAGTAATATTAGAAAAAGTTATAGTAGTAGAAGTAGTACTAGCTGTAGTAGTTGTAGTTGTAGTAGTAGTAGTAATAGCAAGAGTAGTAGTAGTACTAGTATTAGTAGTAGTAGTAGTAGTAGTAGTAGTAGTAGTACTAGTAGAAGTGGTAGTAGTAGTAGTAGTAGTAGAAGTAGTACTAATAATAGTAGTAGCAGTTGTTGTACTAGTAAAAGTAGTAATAGGAGCACTAGTGGTAGTAGTAGTAGTAGTATTGGTAGTACTAATAGTTATAGCCGCTGGAATATGAGTAGTAGTAGAAATAGCACCAGTAGCAACAGCAGCAGTAGTTGTTGAAGTAATAGTGACATTAGTAGTGGTAGTAGTAGTAATAGTAGTAGTAGTAGTAGTAGTTATTGTAGTAGTAGCAATAGCCGTAGTAGTACCAGTAGTTGTAGTAGTAGTAGGAGGAGGAGAAGTAGTAGTAGTACCTATAGTAGTAGTAGTAGTAGTAGCTGTAGTAGCAGCAGGAGAAGAAGTACGTTTAATAGTGGGAGAAGAGGTAGGTATAGTAGTTGTAGTAGCGGTAGCAGCAACAACAACAATAGTAGTAGTACCTGTTGTAGTAGTAGTAGTAGCTATTGTAGTATCAGGAGCAGAAGTACGTATAGTAGTAGGAGAAGAGGTAGGAATAGTAGTTGTAGTAGAAGTAGCAGCAGCAGTAGTTGTTGTAATAGTAGTAGTAGTAGTAGCTGCAATATTAGTAGTAGTAGCAGCAACAGTAGTAGTAGTCGTAGTAGTAGTAGTAGTAGTAGTAGTAGTAGTAGGAGAAGTAGTGGTACAAGTTGTAGTCGTAGTAGTAGTAGTAGTAGTAGTAGAACTATTATTAGTGGCAATATTAGTAGTAGTAGCAATTATAGTAGTAGTTGTAACAGCAACAGTAGTAGTAGTAGTAGTAGTAGTAGTAGTAGCGGTTGAAGTAGTAGTAGTAGAAGTAGTATTTGGAGTGGTAGTTGGAGCAGGAGTTGGAGTTGGAGTAGTAGTAGTAGTAGCAGCAATAGTAACAGGAGTTGTAGCACAAATAGCACCAGTAGAAGTAGTAGCATTAATTGTTGTAGTAGTAGTGGTAGTAGTAGCAGTATCATTAGTAGTAGTACCAGTAGTTATTTTAGTAGTAGTAGTAGCAGGAGAAGTAGTAGTGGTATTTGTTGGAGAAGTAGTAGTAGTTCTAACTATAATAATAGTAGTACTAGAAGTTGTAGCTGTAGGAGAAGAAGTAGGTTTAATAGTAGGAGAAGAGGAATGTATAGTAGTAGTAGCGGTAGCAACAATAGTAGCAGCAGTAGCAGTAGTATTAGCAGTTGCGATAATAGTAATGGTAGTAGTAGTAGCAGCAGCCGTAGTGTAGTCGTAGTAGTAGCATTATTAGTAGCAATAGTAATAGTAGCAGTAACAGTAGTAGTAGTAGTAGTTGCAACAGTAGCATCAGTAGTTGTGGTAGTAGTAGTCGTTGTAATAGCAATAGTAGTAGTAGTCGTTGTAGCAGTAGTAGCAGTAATAGCTGCAATAGCAATAGTAGTATTCAGAAGCAGCAACAGTTGTAGTACTTGCAGTAGTAGTAGCAGTAGTAGTAGCAGTGGTAGTAGTAGTAGTTGGAGCAGTAGCGATAATATGTGTGGTAGTAGTCATAGTAGTAGTAGTAGTAGTAGTAGTAATAACAGTAGCAGTTGTAGAAGTGGTAGCTATAGAAGCCGTTGTAGCTGATGTAGTAATAGTAGTTGTTGTTGTAGATGTAGTAGGAGAAGTTGTAGCAGTAGTAAAATTAATAGTAGTACAAGTATTGGAAATAGTAGTTGTGGAATTAGTAGTAACACTAGTAGTAGCAGCAGCAGTAGTAGAACTAGTATTATTAGTAGGAGTACCAGTAGTTGTAGTAACAGACGTAGTCACCGTAGCAACTATAGCGTGAAAAGTAGTAGTCGTGGCCAAAGGAGTAGAAGTAGTAGAAGTAGTAGTAGTTGTTGTTATTGTGGTAGTAGTAGTAGAAGTAGTAGTAGTAGTCGTAGTGGTTCTTGCAATAGTAGTAGTACTAGTAGTAGTAGCAGTAGTAGTAGTGGTAGTAGTAGCAGCAACAGTAGTAGTAGCAACAGAAGTAGTAGTAGTAGTAGTAGTAGTAGTAGTAATATTAGCAGTAGCTGTAGTAGCAGCTGAACTAGTAGTAATAGTAGTAGCAGCAGCAGAAGTAGTAATAGTAGTAGAAGTAGCAACAAAAGTAGCAGTAGTAGTAGTAGTAGTAATATTAGCAGTAGCTGTAGTAGCAGCAGAACTAGTAGTAATAGTAGTAGAAGTAGCAGAAGTAGTAGTAGCAGCTGCAATTGTAGTAGGAGTAGCAGCAGCAAAAGTAGTAGTAGGAGTAGCAGAAGTTGTAGTAGTAGCAGTTGCGAAAGTAGCAGCATAAGTAGTAGTAATAGTCGTAGTAGTTGCGATAGAAGTCGTATTGCTAATAGTATTTGTAGTAGCAATAGTAGTAGTAGTAATTGTAGTGGCAGCGGTAGTAGCAGTAGCATTAGTAGTTGTAGTAGTTGCAGCAACTATAGTGCTAGTAGTAGTAGTAGAGGCAAACACAATTGTAGTAGTGTGGTAGAAGTAGTGTTAGATGTTGATATAGTAGTAGTTTTAGTATCAGTTGCAGTAGTCATTGTAGCTGTAGTAGTAGTTGTTCTAGAGGTATTAGTAGTAGTAGTTACAGTTGAAGTAGTAGTAGCAGTAGTAGCTATTGCATTAGTAGTAGTTATAGCAGCAGTAGTAGTAATAGTAGTAGTAGTAATAGCAGTAGTAGTTGCAGCAGCTGTATCAATATAGTAGTTGTTGTTGTTGTAGTAGTGGTAGTAGTAGAGGTATTAGTAGTAGTAGTTGCGGTAGCAACAATAGTAGTAGTAGTTGCTTTAGTAGTGGTAGTGGTTGCAGTAGTGGAAGTAGTAGTAGTAGTAGTTGTAGTTGTTATAGTAGTAGTAGTTGTAGCAGCTGTATCAATAGTAGAAGTAGTAGTAGTCGTTGTAGTAGTAGTAGGAGTAGTACTAGTAGCGGTAGCAGTAGCAGCAGTAGTTGTAGTAGTTTTAATAGAAGCAGTAGTTGTAGTAGTAGGCATAATAGTAGTAGGAATTGCCATAATAGTAGTTGTTGCAGTAGTGTTAGCAATAGTAGTAGTGGTAGTTGTAGTATTATGAGATGTAATAGTGGTAGCGAAAGCAGTAGTAGTTATAGTAGTAGTAGGAGTGGTAGTGGTTGTTGTGGTAGTTGTAGTCGTAATTGGAGTGTAGGAACAGTATTAGTAGTAGGAGTAGTAGTAGTAGTTGTTGTGGAAGTAGTAGTAGTAGTAGGAGAAATAGTAGTAGGCATAAGAGTAGTTGTAGTAGTAGGAGTAGTAGTTATAGTAGTAGTAGTACCAGAGGTAGTTGTAGTATTAGAAGGAGTAGTAGTATAGTAGTAGTAGCAGTTGTTGTTGTTGTTATGGTAGTAATATTGGTATTTGTGGTTGTTATAGTAGCAGTTGTAGTAGTAGTAGGAGTAATATTAGGAATAGGAGTTTAAGTAGTAGTAGTAGAAGGATTTGGGGTAATAGTTGTGGTAATAGTTGGAGTACTAGTAGTAGCAGTAGTTGTATCAGTACTAGTAGCAGTAGTAGTACAAGTAGTAGCAGTGAGAGTAGTTGTAATAGTAGTAGTTGCAGTTGTAGTGAAAATACTAGTAACAATAGTAGTAGTAGTAGTAGCAGAAGTAGATAGAGGTAGCAGTAGCAGCACCCGTAGGAGAAGCAGCAGCAGTAATAGTAGTAGTTGCAGTAGTAGTAGCAGTTGTATTAGTAGGAGTAGTAGTAGGAGTCGAAGGTTGAGTTGTAGTTATAGTGGGAGTCATTGTAGTTGTAGTACAACTAGTAGGAGCAGTAGTAGTACTAGTTATAGGTGTGGCAGTAGTAGTAGTAGTATTAGCAGAAATTATAGTGGTAGTACTAGCAGTAGTGGATGTAGTAGTAGTAGTAGCAGGAATTGCATTAGTATGATCAGTAGTAGGCATAGCAGTAGTTGTAGTAGTAGTTGTAATAGTAGTAGTTGCGGCAATAGTAGTAGTTATGGTAGTAGTAGTGGGTGTAGTAGTTGTAGTATTAGTAGTAGCAGTTGTAGCAGGAATAGCAGTACCTGTATGTGTTGTAGTTGTAGTAGTAGCAGCAGTAGTTGTTGTTGTAGTCATAGTAGTACTAGCAGCAGCAGCAGCAACAACAAGAGGAGGAGTAGTAGTAGTAGTGGTGGTGGTGGTGGTGGTGGTGGTAGTAGTAGTAGTAGTAGTAGTACTAGTAGTAGTAGTAGTAATAGTAGTAGTAGCAGTACTAGTAGTAGTAAGGTAGTTGTAGTTGTAGCAGTAGTAGCAGGAATAGTACCAACCGAAGGAGTTGGAGTTCGACTAGTCGTAGTAGTAGGAGGAGGAGGAGTATTATTTGTACTAGTAGGAGATGGAGTTGGACTAGTAGCAGTAGTAGTGGTAGGAGTAGTAGGAGTAGGAGTAGTAGTAGTAGTAATAGTAGTAGTAGTAGTAGTAGTCGTAGTCGAAGTAGTGGTAGTAGTAGTCATAGTAGTAATAGTAGTAGTAGTAGTAGCAGCAGCAGCAATAGTAGTAGTAGTCGTAGTAGTAATAGGAGCGATAGCAGTAGTAGTAGAAGAAGAAGCAGCAGTAGTAGTTGTAGTTGTAGTACTAGTAGTAGTAATAGTAGCAGCTGTAGCAGTCGCAGCAGTAGTAGTTGTTGTAAGAGTAGTAGTAGTACTAGTAGTTTTAGTTTTAGTAGTTGTAATAGTAGTAATTATAGGAGTAATAGAAGTGGTATGCTGGCTCTAATAGTAGTAGTAGTAGTAGCAACAGCAGGGGTAGTATGGCACTAGTAGTAGCTGAAGCAGTAGCAGCAATAGCAGCAGCTGTAGTAGTAGAGGTAGTAGTAGTGTTGCTCGTAATAATAGCAACAACAACAACAACAGTAGTAGTAGCAGGAGTAGTAGTAGTAGTAGTAGTAGTAGTAGTAGGAGGAGGAGGAGGAGGAGGAGGAGTAGTAGTAACAGTAGTAGCAGCAGTAGTTGTTGTTATTGTCATAGTAGTAATGGTAGCAACAAAAGCAGTAGCAGCAGTTGCAGCAGTGATAGTAGCTGTGCGTGGAGTATCATTGGTAGTACTTGTAGTAGTAGTAGTAGTAGAAGTAGTAGTAGTGGTGGTAGTAGTAGTTATAATAATAATAGCCGCAGTCATAGCATTGGTAGCTATACTAGCAATAGTAGCAGAAGTAGTAGTAGTAGTAGTCGTGGTGGTGGTGGTATTAGTAGTAATAGTAGTAGTAGCAATAGTAGTAGTTCCATAAGTAGTATTAGTGGCAATAGCTGTAGTTGTAGTAATAGAGGTAGTCACAGTAGTAATAGTAGTAGGAAAAGTGGTAGTCATAGTAGTAGTAGTAGTTGTTGTTGTTGTAGTAGTAGTAGTAGTAGTCACAGTTGTAGTTTTTTTAGTAGTAGTACTAGTAGTAGTAGCTATAGAAGTAGTAGCAGAAGAAGTAGCATAAGAAGTAGTAGTTGCACCAGCAGCACGAGAAGTAGCTGTAGTAACATCAATAGCAGTAGTAGCAGTAGAAGTTATAGTAGTAGTAGTAGTAGTATCAGTAGTAGTAGTCAAAATCGTAGTAACAACAGAAGTAGTGGTAGTAGTAGTTGTAGTCGTAGTAGTAATAGTAGCAGTAGTGGTAGCAGCCGAAGTAGTAGTAGTAGCAGCTGCAGTAGTAGTAGTAGTTGTATTAGTAGCATTAGCTATATTAGCAGCATAAGGAGTAGCATCAGCTGCAGTAGTAGTAGTAGTGGTAGTAATAATAGCAGTAGTAGCAACAGTAGTTGTTGTACTATCGGTAATAATTATAGTAGCAGTAGTAGCATTTATAGCAACAGTAGCAGTAGTCGGAGTAATTATAGTTAAAGTTGTAGTAGTTGTAGTTGTAGTAGTAGTAGTACTAGTTATAGGAAAAGTAGCAATCGTAGTGATGGTAATAATACTAGTAGTAGCAGTAGCAGCAGTAGTAGTAGTTGTTGTAGCTATTGTAGTAGTAGTAGTAGTTGTTGTTATAGTTGTAGTAGTAGCAGTAGCAGTAGCAGCAGTAGTAGTAATAGTAGATGTTACAGTAACTGTAACAGTAGTAGTAGTAGTATTAGTAGTATTAGCAACAGTAGTTGTTGTTGTTGTTGTAGTAGCAATAGTTGTAGCAGTAGTGGTCATAGCAGTAGTTGTAGTAGTAGTAGTAGAAGCAGCAGTTGCTGCAACAGCAGATGTAGAAGCAGTGGTATTAGTAGTAGTGGTGGTAGTTACAGTAATAATAGCAATAGTAATAGTAGGTGTAGTAGGAGCAGTAGCAGTAGTAGTAGTACGAGTAGCAGTAGTTGTTGTAGAAGTGGTGGTACTAGTGGTAGTTGTCTTAATAGTAGTAGCAGCAGTAGTAGTAGCAATAGTAGTAGTAATAGTTATAATAGACGTAGTGGTAACAATAGAAGCAGTTGTAGGAAGAGTATTAGTAGTAATAGTAGCACTTATAGTAGTAGCAGTAGTAGCAGAAGTGATACTAGTAAAGGTCCTGGCAGTAGTAGAATTTGTAGTCGTAGTTGTAGTAATAGTAGTGGAAGCAGTAGTAAAACTTGTAGCATATTAAGTAATAGGAGCAGCAGTAGTAGTAGAAGTAGCATTTGCTTTTGTAGTAGTATTACTAGCAGCTGTAGTAGTATTTGTTGTTGTAGGAGTTGTACGGGTAGCAGTAGTAGTATTTGTTGTAGTAGCAGTAGTAGTAGTAGTACAAGTAGAACTACTAGTAGTAGCAGTAGTAGCAATCAAAGTAGTGGTAGCAGTTGTAGCAGTAGTAGCAGTAGTAGTTGCAGTAGTTGTAGTAGTAGTAGTCATAGCGGTAGTAGCGGTAGTTGCTGTAGTAATGGTGTTAGTAATACTAGTAGAGGTAGTAGTAGTAGCAGCAGCAGTGGTAGTAGTAGTAGTAGTAGTAGAACTTGTACTAGTAGTAGTAGTAGCAGCAGAAATATTATTAGTTGGAGTAACACTTGTAGTAGTAGCAGTATTATTAGCTGTAGTAATAGTATTAGGAGAAGTCATAGTAGTAGCAATAGTAGTAGCCGTATTAGTAGTAGTATTTGTAGTAGTAGCAGCAGTACCCATTATTGTATGGCAATGGTAGTATTAGAAGTAGATGTAGTAGTAATGGTAGTAGTAGAAGTAGTATTAGGTGTGGTAGTTGGAGAAGGAGTTTGAGTTGGATTTGGAGTAGTAGCAGTAGTAGTAGCAGTGGTAATAGTAGTAGTACTGGAAATAGTAGGAGTATTGGTAGTAGTAGGCGTAGTAGCTGTAGTAATAGGTGCAGTAGTAGAAATAGCACAGGTAGATGCAGTACCAATAGTTGTAGTAGCAGTAGTAGTAGTAGTACCAATAGTAGTAGTAGCAGTAGCAGTAGTGGTATTAGTAGTAGTAGCATTAGTAGTAGTACTAATAGTTGTAGTAGCAGTAGTAATAGTTGTAGGAGAAGTAGTAGTAGTACCACCTATAGCCATAGTAGTAGTAGCAGTTGTAGCATTAGGAGAAGAAGTAGGTATAGTAGCAGTAGACGAAGACGGTACAATAGTAGTAAGAGTATAGTAGCAATTGTAGTAGTAGCTGTAATAGTAGTAGTAGTGGAAGCTGTATTTGTAGCAATAATAACAGAAGTAGTAGCAGTTGTAGTAGTAGCAGCAACAACAACAGCAGTAGTAGCAGCAACTGCAACAACAGCAGTAGTAGTTGTAGTAGTAGTAGTGTTAGTAACAGTAGTAGCAACAGTAGTAGTTGCTATAGCCGTAGTGGTAGTAGTAGCAGAAGTAGTAGTATCAGTATTTGTAGCAAAAGTAGTAGTTGGAGAAATAGTAGTAGCAGCTATAGCAGCAGAAGTAGTAGTAGTAGTAGTAGCAGAAGGAGCAACAGTAGTAGTACAAGTAGTAGTAGTAGTAGCAACAATGGTAGTAGTAGTAGCTGGTGCTCCAGTGGTAATATGTGCAATAGTAGCAGTAATAATAGCAGCAGTCGTAGCAGTGGTAGCCATAGTAGAAGTAGTAGCAGAAGTAGTAGTAGTAGTAGTAGCAGTCGTAGATCTAGTAGGAAAAGTAGTAGTAGTACTAGAAGTAATAGTAGCACAAGTAGTGGAAGTAGTAGTAGTGGAGTAAGTAGTAATTATGGTAGTAGCAACAATAGTAGTAGCACGAGTAGTATTAGTGGGAGTCATAGTAGTTTTAGTAACAGAAATAGTCGCATTAGTAAAGTAGTGCGAAAAGTAGCAATGATAGCAGTAGTACTAGTAGTTGACGTAGTAGTAGTAGTAGTTGTTGTGGTACTAGTAGTAGTAGTAGTCGCAGTGGTACTTGCAATGGTAGTAGTACCGGTAGTAGTAGCAATAGAAGTACTAGCAGTAGTAGTAGCTATGGTGGTGTTAGTAGCACTAGCATTCGCCGTAGTCACATTAGTAGGAGCAGCAGTAGTAGTTGTAGCAAAAGTAGTAATAGTAGTAGTAGTTGTGGTAGTAGTAGTCATAGTAGCTGCAGAGTTCATAGTAGTAGTAGTAATAGTAATAGTAGCAGTGGCAGTAGTAGGGGTAGTGGGAGTAGTAGCAGCAGAAGTAGTAGTTGGAGTAGAAGAAATAGTAGTTATTGTAGTAGCAGTTGCAGAAGTAGTAGCATAAGTAGTAGTAGTAGTAGTGGTTGTTATTGTAGTAGTAGCAGTATTAGTAGTAGTATTACTAGTAGCTGCAGCAGCAGTAGTAGTTGTAGTAGTAGCGGTAGTAGCAGTAGTAGTAGCAGTAGTTGTAGCAGCTGTAGAAATAATAGTAGTAGTACCAGCAAAAGCAGCTGTAGTAGTGTGGTGGTAGTGGTTGCTAGAGTAGTAGCAGCAATAGTAGCACGAGTAGTAATAGCAGTTGCAATAAAAGTAGTAGTTATAGTAGTAGTAGGTATAGTAGTAGTAGCAATAGCCATAATAGTAGTAGCAGTAGTAGTATTAGCAATAGTAGTAGTGGTAGTAGTAGTATTGCGAGAAATAATAGTGGTAGCGAAAGCAATAGCAGTAATAATAGTAGTAGTAGTAGTAGTAGTAATAGTAGTAGTAGTAGTAGACAAGTAGTAGTAGTAGACAAGTAATAATAGCAGTAATAATAGTAGTAGTAGTAGTAGGACTAGTTGTCACAGTTGGAGTTGAAGTAGGAGTAGTACTATCAATAGTAGTAGTAGTAGTAGACAACTAGTAGTAGGAGTTGTAGTAGTAGCTGCAGTAGTAGCAGTAGTGGTAGTGGTAGTGGTAGCAGCAGGAGTTGTAGCAGCAGCAATAGTAGCAGCAGCAGCAGTAGTAGTAGTAATAGTAGCAGCAACAATAGTAGTAGTAGTAGTAGTAGTAGTTGTTGTTGTTGTTGTTGTTGTTGTTGTTGTAGTAGTAGTAGCAGCAGCAGCAGCAGTAGTAGTAGTAGCAGCAGCAGCAATAGTAGTAGTAGTAGTAGTAGTAGTGGTAGTGGTAGTAGTAGTAGTAGTAGTAGTAGTAGTAGTAGTAGTAGTAGTAGTAGTAGTAGTAGTAGTAGTAGTAGTAGTAATAATAATACTAGTGGTTGTAGCAGCAGCAGCAGCAGCAGTAGTACTAGTAGTATTAATAGTAGTAGTAATAGTAGTCATAATAGTAGTAGCAGTAGTACCAGGAGGGTTTGGAGTAGTAGTTGTAGTAATAGTATTATTAGTAGTTCGGGTAATACGAGTGATAGGATTAGTAGTAGTAGGTGTATCACTAGCAGCAAAAGTAGTAGTAGGAGTAATAGTTGTTATAGGTGTAGAAGTAGGAGCAGTAGTAGTAGTTGTAGGAGGAGTAGTAGTAGTAGTAGTAGTAGTAGTAGTATAAGTTGGGGAAGTAGTAGCAGAAGTAGTGGTAGTAGTAGTAGTTCTAGGAGGAGTAGTAGGAGTAGTTGTTATAGTAGTAGTAGTAAGAGTAGTAGTAGTAGTAGAGGTAGAAGTAGTAGCTCTAGTTGTAGGAGGTGCTGGAGTAGGAGTAGTAGTAGGAGTAGTAGTAGTTGGAGTAGGGGTAGTAGTCATTCTAGGAGTTGTAGTAGCGGTAGGAGTTGGAGTAGGAGTCATTGTTGCAATAGTAG
>RXID01002550.1:7317-59920 GCA_005019695.1 Trichopus zeylanicus subsp. travancoricus | reverse complement strand
AGTAGTAGTATTCATAGTAGTAGCAGTTGCAGTAGTAGTTGCTGTATCAGCGAAAGTGGTAGTAGTAGTAGTAGTAGTAGAAGAAGAAGCAATTGTAGTGGTCGTAGAAGCAGTAGTAGTAGCAGAATTAGTGATAGTAGGAGAAGTTGTAGTAGTTGTTGTAGTAATAGCAACAACTACAACCACCATTGTAGTAGTTGTAGATGTAGTAGCAACAACTACAACCACAGTAGCAGTAGTTGTAGTACCAATTGCAATAGTAGTTATTGTTGTTGTAGTAATAATAGTAGGAGTAGTAGTAGTAGTAATTATAGTAGTAGCAGTAGTAATCGTAGTAGTCATGGCAATGGCAACATTAGTAGCAGTAGTAGTAGCAAGAGTAGCAATAATAATAGTAGTAGCAGCAAAAGTAGCAGCAGTAGTAGTAGTAATACTAACAACAGTAGTAGCGGTAGTAGCAGCAGTATTAGTAATAGTAGTAGCAGTAGTGGAAGTATCTATACTAGGAGTTGTAATAGTGATAATAGTAGTTGCTATAGTAGTAGTAGTGGCAATAGCAATAGTAGTAGTAGTAGAAGAATCAAAAGTAGTAGTAGTAGTGCATGTAGTAATTGTAGCTAAAGCAATAGTAGTAGCAGTCGTAGTAGTAGCAATAGTATTCGCTGTAGGAGAAGTTGTTACAAATGTACTAGCAGTAGCAGCAACAACAGCAGTGGCAATAGCAGCAATAGTTATAGTTATGGTTGCATTAGTTGTAGCAGTATTAGTAGTAGTTGTAGTAGCAGTTGTTGCTTTAGTAGCAGCAGCAGTAGTAGGAATAGTGGCTTTCGTAGCAGTAGTATTAGTAGTAGTAGTAGCAATAGCAGCAAGAGTAGTAGTAGTTGGAGTAGTAGCAGTAGTACGACGCTCTTCCGTAGCAATAGTAGTTATAGTAGTAGCTCTAGTAGCAGTAGTAATATAATAATAGTAGCAGAAGTAGCTATACTAGTAGTAGTATTAGTAGTAGTAGTAGTAGTAGTAGCGATAGTTATAGTAGTAGAAATAGTAGTAGCAGTCATAGTATTATTAGTAGTGGTAATAGTAGTCGGAGATGTAGTTATAGTAGTAGTAGTTATAGTAGCAGTAGGAGCAAAAGCAGCAGTAATAGTAGTAGTAATAGCAATAGTAGTAGGAGGAGGAGTAGTACTATTAGTAGTGGTAGCCGTAGTACTAGTAGTACTATTAGTCGTAGTAGTGACAACAGCAGCAACTAAGTAGTAGGAGTAGTCGTAGTAGTGACAGTAGTAGCAGCAGCAGGAGTTGTGGTAGCAGCAGTAGTAGTAGTAGGAGGAGTAGCAGTAGCAATAATAACTGGAGGAGTAGTAGTAATAGTAGTAGTATTAGCCATAGTAGTAGTATTTGTTGTGGTGGTGGTAGTAGTAGTAGCAGTAGCGATAGTAGTAGTGGTGGTCATAGCAGTAGCAGTTATGGTAGAAGAAGTAGTATCATTTGTAGTTGTTACAGCAGTAGTAGTACTATTACTAGTGGTAGTTGTCGTAGCAATACTAGTTGTAGTACAAGTAGAAGTATTAGATGTAGTGGTAGTAGAAGTAGCAGTAGTAGTGGTAGTGGTAGTCACAGTAGTAGTTATAGCAGTAGTAGCAAAAGTAGTAGTAGTAGTACAAATAGAATAAGTGGTAGAAGATGTAGCTGTAGTAGTAGTTATTGTATTAGGAGTAGGAAAAGTAGCTGTAAATGTAGTAGTAGCAGCTGTCGGAACAGTAGCAATAGCAGCAGTCGCAGTGGTAGTAGTAGTTAACTTAGTTGTAGGAGTAGTAGAAGTAGGAATAGTAGTAGCAGTAGTAGCAATAGTAGTAGCAGTAGGGGCTTGAGTAGCCATAGTAGTAGTAGTAAAAGTAGCAATAGTAGAAGTGGTAGTAGTAGTTTAAGTGGCGGCAACAATACTAGTTGTATTAGTAACAGTAGGAGTTGATGTAGCAGTAATAGTAGCAGTAGTAGTTGTTGCAATAGGAGCAGTAGCAATAGCAACTGTAGTAGTAGTAGTAGAAGAAATAACGGTAGTAGTAATAACAGTCATTGTAGTTGTAGTAGCAATAGTCATAGTAGTAGTATTAGTAGTAGTAGTAGTATTAGCAGCAGCAGCAGTAGTAATAGTAGTAATAATAGTAGTAGTAGTATAAGTAGTACTAGTAGTTGTAGTAGTAGTAGCAGTTGTTGTTGTTGTTGTAAGAGTAGCAATGGTATTAGTAGTAGTTGCAGTTGCAGTTGCAGTAGCAGTTCAAGTACTAATAATAGTACTAGTTGAAGTAGGAGTTGTTGGGGTAGTAGTAGTAGTAGTATTAGTAGTAGCAGCAACGGTTGGACTAGCAGCAGTAGCAGTAGTAGCAGGAGTAACAGTAGCCGTAGTAGTAGTAGTAGTATTAGTATTAGTAATAGCAGCAATGGTTGTAGTAGTAGTAGTAACAGTAGTAGTAGGAGTAGTAGTAGCTGCAGTAGTAGTAGTAGCAGTAGTAGTAGTAGTAGTTGTTCTTGTTATTGTTGCTATTGTAGGAGTAGTAGCAGTAATAGGAGTAGTGGCAGTAGCAGTTGTAGTAGGTGTTGTACCAGTAGTAGTAGTGGTACCAGTTCTAGTTGTGGTTGTAGTTGAGCTGGTTGTAGTTGTGGTAGCAACAGCAATAATAGTAGTAGTAGATGTTGTAGTAGTAGTAAAGTAGCAGGAGTAGTAGTACCAATAGCATTAGTATAAGTAGCGGTAGTAGAAGCAATAGTTGTAGTAGTAGTGGTATAAGTGCAACGAGTGGTACTAGTTGTAGCAATAGTAGTAGTGGTAGTAGTAGCTATTGTAGTTGTAGGCGGAGTCGTATTAATAGTAGGAGGAGGAGGAGGATGAGTAAAGTAGTAGTAGTAGTGGTAGTAGAACTCGTAGTAGCAGCAGCAGCAGTAGTAGAAGTACTAGTACTTGTGGAAGTAGTATTAGTAGTAGAAAGCATGGTAGTAGTAGCAATAGCAATCATTATAGTAGCAGAGGAAGTAGCAATCGTAGCAGTTGTAGTGGTTCTTAGAGTTGCAGAAGTAGTAGTGTTTCTTTGAGTTGCAGAAATAGTGGCGGTTGTAGCAATAATAGAAGCAACAGTAGTAGTAGTAGTAGAAGTAGTAGAAGTAGTAGAAGTAAAATTAGTAGTAGTAAAGGTGGTAGCTGTTGTAGCGGTAGCAGCGGTAGTAGCAGTAATAGCAGTTGTTGTAGTTGTAGCAGTAGTAGTAGTTGCAGTAGTAGTAACAGCAGCAGCAGCAGCAGCAGTAGTATTAGTAGTAACAGTAGCAGCAGTAGTAGTAGTAGTTGTAGTAGTAGTAGTAGAAGAAGTAGTGGTAGTAGTATCAATAATATTAAGAGTAGTAGTAGTTGTAGTAGCGGTAGTCATTGTAGCAGTAGTAATAGCTGTAGTAGCGAAAGTAGTAGTAGATGGACAATTAGTAGTTGTAGTAGAAGCAGTAGCAGCTATACTAGTAGTGGTAGTACTAGTTATAGTAGCAGTAGCAGTAGCTATAGTTTGCAACAACAGCAGCAGCAACAGCAGCAGCAGTAGTAGTAGAACAGAAGTAATAGTAGTAACAATAGTATAAGTAGTTGTTGTAGTAGTTGCAGTAGTAGTAGTAGTATTAGGAGTAGCAGTAGTAGTAAAAGTAGTAGTAGCTATGGCAATAGTAGTAGTCGTAGCAGTTGTAGTATTATTAGTATAGTAGTAGTAGTAGTATTAGTAGTAGAAGTAGTAGTTGTTGTTGTGGTAATAGTAGCATAAGTAGTAGTAGCAGTAGTTGAAGCACTAGCAGTAGCACGAGCATCAATAGTAGTTGCAGTACTAGTAGCAGGAGTAGTAGCAGTAGCAGTAGTAGTAAAAGTGGTTGTAACAGTAGCATAAATAGTAACAATATTAGTAAAAGTAGTGGCAGTACTAGTGGTAATAGTTGTGGGAATAGTTGTTGCGGCAGTTGTAGTAGTAGTAGTAGAAGCAGTTGTAGAAGTCAGATTTGGAGTTGTTGCAGTAGTAGTATGAGTAGTAGTAGTAGTAGTAGTAGTAGCGGCAATAGCAACAGTAGTAGTAGTTGTTGTTTGAGCAGCAGTAGGAATAGCAGCAGTAGTAGTAGAAGCAATAGTAGTAGCGGTAGTAGTAGTTGTAGTAGTGGTAGTAGTAGTACCTGTGTTAGCAGTAGCAGTTGTAGTAGTAGTGAAAGTAGTCGTAATAGTTGCAGCAGTAGTCATAGTAGTAAACGTAACAGTAGTATTATTAGTAGTAGTAGTAGGAGTAGCAGCAGTTATAGTTGTAGTTGTAGTAGTTGTTGTAGTAGTAGGAGTAGTTGTATTATTAGTAGTTGTAAAAAAAAGTAGGACTAATTGTAGGTGTAGTAGTAGTAGAAGTAGTTACAGTAGCAGTAGTAGCAATAGTAGCAATAGTTGGGGTGGTAGTTACCATAGTAGTGTAGTAGTAGTAGTAGTAGTATTAGTAGTAGTTTTAGTAGAAGTAACAATAGCAGTAGTTGCAGTGGTAGTAGTAGTTATTGTAGTAATAGCAGTAGTAGTAGCAGCAGTAGCTGTAGTTATGTTGTAGCAGTAGCAATAGCAGTAGTGGTAGTAGTAGTTGTAGTAGCAATAGTAGTAGCAGTAGTAGTACAAGTAGTTGTAGTTGTAGTAGTCATAGCAGTAGTTGTACTTGTAGTAGTAGTAATAGTGGTAGTACTTGAAGTAGCAGTAGCAAGTGTAGTGGTAGTAGCAGTAGCAGTAATATTTGTGGCAGCTGTAGTAGCAACAACAATATTAGTGGTAGTAGTAGGAGCTGTAGTAGCAAAAAGTGGAGTAATAGTATCAATAGGAGTTGTAGTAGTAGCAGTAGTAGTAGGAGTGAGAGTAATAGTAGTTATGGTAGGAGTAGTAGTAGTAGTAGTAGTAGAAGAAGCAGTAGGAATACTAGTAGTAGTAGAATGAGGAGGAGGAGTAGGAATAGTTGTAGTAGTAGTAGTAGTAGTAGTAGTAGTAGCAGTGGGAATAGTAGTAGTAGTAGTAGTAGTAGTAGCAGCAGCAACAGTAGGAGTAGTATTATTAGTACTAGGAGTGAGAGTAGCAGTAGTAGTGGTAGTAGAAGAGGTAGTAGCTAAAGTAGTAGAAGTAGTAATTGTAGTAGCAGTAATAGTAGTAACAATTGCAATAGTAATAGTATTAGTTGTAGTTGTAGTTGTAGTAGTGGCAGTAGTCACAGTAGTAGCAGTAGTAGCGGTTGTAGTAGCAGCAGCAGTAACAACAGTAGCAGTAGTCATAGTAGTAGTAGTAGTTGTAGGAGTAGCAGTTGGAGCAGCAGCTGAAGTAGAAGTAGTGGTAATAGTAGGAGTAGTAGGAGCTGTAGTAGTAGTAGTAGGAGGTAGAGAAGTTGGAGCACTAATAGCAGCAGCAGTATGAGTTATTGTAGTTGTCTTAGTTGTGGTAGTAGTAGTAGTAGTAGTAGTAGTAATAGTTTTAGTAGTAGTAGTTGATGTTGTAGTAGTAGTAGAAGTAGCTGTAGTCATAGCAGTCGTAGTAGCAGTAATAGTAGCAGTAGTTATAGAAGAAGTACTAGTAGCAGTTGCAGTAGAAGTGGCCATAGAAGTAGTAATAATAGTAGTAGTAGTAGTAGTAGTAGCAGCAGCAGTAGCAGTAGTAGCAGCAAGAGTAGCAGTAGCTGTAGTAGTACTAGTAGTCGTAGCAGTACTAGTAATAATAGTTTTGGCATTAGTTGTTGTGGCAATCGTAGTAGCAGTAAGAATAGCAGCAGTGGCGGTAGCATTCATAGCAGTAGCAACCGCAGTAGTAGCAGTAGCAATAGTTGTAGTAGTGGTGGTAGTAGTCATAGTAGTAGTAGTCGTAGTAGTAGTAGTAGTAGTAGTAGTAGTAGTCATAATAGTAGTGCTAGCAGTAGTGATAGTAGTAGTAGAAGTAGCAGAAGTTGTAGTACGAGTAGTAATAGTTGTTGTAGTAGCAGTAGCAATTGAGTAGTAGTAATAGTAGTTGTAGCAATAGCATTTGTAGCATTTGTTGGAGTAGTTGTACTCATAGTAGTTGTAGTAGTTGTAGTAGCAGTTGTAGTAGTAGTAGTCATTGCTGTTGTTATTGTAGTGGTAGAAGTAGTAGTAATAGTAGTTGTAGCAATAGTTGCAGCAGTAGGTGTAGTAGTAGTTGTAGTAGTAGCAGTAATAGCAGTAGTTGTAGTAGTAGTTATAGTAGTAGCAATAATAGCAATAGTTGTAGTAGTCACAATGGTAGTGGTAGTTGCAGTAGCAGTAGTAGTTGTTATAGCCGTAGCAATAGTAGCAGTAGCATTAGCATTCACAGCAAGTGTATCATTAGTAATATGAGCTGTAGTAGTAGTAATAGAAATAGTTATTCTTGCAGTACTAGTAGCTGTGGTAGTAGTAGCAGTCGCAACAGTAGTAGCAGTAGGAGTCGCAATACAAGTAGTAGCAATAGCAATTATAGTAGCAGTAATAGGTGTAGTAGTAGCATTAGTTATAGCGATAGTAGCAGTAATAGGTGTAGTAGTAGCATTAGTTATATCGATAAGAGTAGTGGTAGTTGTCATAGTTATAGCAGCAGTAGTAGTAATAGTAGTTGTTGTTGTTGTTGTGGTAGTAGTAGTCCAATTATGAGTAGTACTAGTAGTACGAGTAGTCGTAGTGGTAGTAGTAGTTCGAGTGATAGTCGTAGTGGTAGTAGTAGTTCGAGTGAGAGTAGTAGTGGTAGTGGTAGTAGTAGTAGTAGTAGTTGAGTATTAGTAGTGGTAGTGGTAGTATTAGCAGAAGTAGTTATCGCAATAGTAGAAACAGTAGTACTAATAGTCATAATAGTAGTAGTAGTAGTAGTAGTAATAGCAGTAATATTAGTAGTATTATGAGTAGGAGTAGCAGAAGGAGGATTAGTAGTACTAGTAGTTGCAGCAGTTGTTGTAGTAGTTATAGTTGTAGTAGCACAAGTAGTGGTAGCAATAGCAGTCGTAGTAGGAGGAGCAGCAGTAGTGACAGTAGCATTAGTAGTAGTAGCAGTAGTAGTAGTATTAGTAGCAATAGTAGTAGTAGTTATAGTAGTAGTAGTAGTAGTAGTAGTAGTGGGAGTAGTTATAGTAGTAGTAGTAGTAGTGGGAGTAGTTATAGTAGTAGTAGCAGCAGTAGCTATAGTAGAAGTAGTATTAGTAGTGGGAGCAATAGTATTAGTAGCAATAGTAGTAGTAGCAGTAGAAGTTGAAGTTGTAGTAATAGTAGCAGTCGTAGAAATAGCAGTGGCAGCAGTAGTAGTAGCAGTAGCAGTAGTAGAAGTAGTTGTTGTACTAGTAGTAGTACTAGAAGTAGCAGCAGCAGTAGTTACGGTAGCAACAACAGTATTAGTAGTAGCACTAGCAGTAGTAGTAGTAGCAATAGTAGTGGTGGTAGTAGTAGTAGTTGGAGAAGTAGTACTAGTAGTGGCAATTGGAGTCGTAGTAGTAGTAGTAGTAGTAGTTGCATTAGTAGTGGCAGACGTAGTGGCAAGATTAGTAGTAGTAGTAGAAGTAGTAGTAGAAAATGTAGTAGCAAAGTACTTGTAGAAGTTATGTTAGCAGCAGCAATTATAGTGGTAGTAGTAGAAGTAGGAGTAGCAGCAATAGCAGAAGTAGTAGTAGTAGTAGTAGAAGCAGCTACAACCATAGTATTAGTAGCAGTAGTTATAGTAGTAGTAGCAGGAGGAGTAGTAGTACTATCAGTACTAGTAGTAGTAGATGTGATAACCAAAGTAGTGCTAGATATTGTAGTTGTAGTCGTAGCAGCAGCAATAGTAGTAGTAGTAGTAGTAGTAGTAATCGTAGTAGTAGTATAGTCGTAGTAGCAGTAGCAATAGTAGTGGTTGTTGTAGTAGGAGTGTTTTGAGTAGTAGTTTTATTAGTACGAGTAGTAGTAGTAGTAATGGCAGTAAGAGTAGTAGTAGTAGTAGTGGGAGTAGTAGTAATAGTAGCAGCAGCAGTAGTAGTAGTAGTAGTAGTGGGAGTAATAGCAATAGTAGCAGCAGCCGCAGTAGTAGCAGTAGTGGTAGTAGTAATAGTAGTATGAGTAGTCATTATGGGAGTGTAGTAGTAGTAGTAGTAGTAGTAGTAGTAGTAGTTAAAGTTGGAGGTTTGGTAGGAGGAGGAGGAGGAGGAGTAGTAGTAGTCGTAGAAGGTGTAGTAGTATTAGTAGTAGTAGCTGTAGTAGTAGTAATGGGAGTGTTAGGGGCAATAGTAGTAGGAGTAGTAGTATTAGTAGTAGGAGTGGTAGTATAGTAAGAGTAGTAGTAGTTGTTGTTGTTGTTGTAGTATTACTAGTAGTAATAGTAGTAATAGTAGTAGTAGGAGTTTGAGTAGGAGTAGTAGTAGTAGTAGCAGTAGTTGGAGTAGTAGAAGTAGTAGTAGTCATAGTTGTGGTTGTAGTGGAAGTACTAGTAATGGTAGTTGTAGTTGTAATAGTAGTAGTATTATTAGTAGTATGAGCAGCAGCAACATTAGTAGTCACACTAGTTGTAGTAGTAGTAGGTGCAGTAATAGTAGTAGTAGTATTCGTAGGAGGAGTAGGGGAAGTCATTGTCATAGTAGTTGTAGTAGTCGTACGAGTCCGAGGTAGAGCTGGAGTTATTTTAAGAGTTGTAGTAGTCGTAGTACTACTAGCAGGAGTAGTAGTTGCAGTAGTAGTAGGAATAGTTGAAATAGTAGTGGTAGTACTAGTAGTGGTATGAGTTGTAGTAGTAGTAGTAGTAGTAGTAGTGGCAGTAGTGGTAGTAATAGGACTGGTAGTACTAGTAGTAGTAGCAGCAGTAGAGTAGTAGTAGTTATTATTGTTATTGTTATAGTTGTAGTAGTAAAGAGTAGTAGTTGGTGTAGTAGTTTTAGTAGTAGTAGATGGCGTAGTAGTCGTAGGATTAGCAGTAGCAGTACGAGTAGTAGTCAAATGTGTAGTAGCAGTTATTGTTGTTGTTCTAGAAGTTGTACTACTACTAGTAGTAGTAGTAGATGTAGCAGTACTATTAGTAGTAGAAGTCGTAGTAGTACTAGTAATTGTAGTAGCAACAGTAGTACTAGCAATTGTACTAGTAGTAGAAGTAGTAGTTGTAGTTGTTGTTGTTGTAGTAGTAGTGGCAGTAGTAGTAGAAGTAATAGTAGTAGTAGTAGTAGTAGCAGCAGTAGTAGTTGGAGTAGGGGTAGCAGTAGTAATAGGAGTGGTAGAAGCCGTAGGAGTTGGAGTAGGCATTGTTGTAGCAATAGTAGTAGTAGTTGTAGTAGTAGTAATATTAGTAGTAGCAGTAGTAGCAGTAGCTATAGTAGTTGTAGTAGTAGTAGCAACAGCAGCAACAATAGTAGTAGTAGTAGTAATAGTAGTGGTAGAAGGATAAATCATAGTAGTTATAGAAGTAGTGGAATGAGTAGTAGTAGGAGTAGTTGTTCTAGTAGTAGTAGTAGTAATAGCAGAAGTTCTGGCAGAAGTAGTGGTAGCTGTTGTAGTAGCAATAGTAGTAGTAACAGTAGCAGTTAATGTAGCAGTTGGGGTAGTAGTAGTAGCAGCAACACTGCAGTTGTATTGGTAGTAGTCGCAGTATTACAATTAGCAACGACAGAAGTAGCAACAGCAGTAGTAGCAGTAGTAGTTGATGTGGTTGTAGTAGTAGAATTTGTCGTAGCAATAGTAGCAGCTGTAGTTGTAGGAGAAGTAGTAGGAGCAGTAGTAGCAGCAGCAACAACAACAACAACTGTAGTAGTCGTGGTGGTGGTGGTAGTAGTAGTAGTGCAGTAGTAGTCGCAACTGTAGTTGCAGTAGTTGTAGCAAGAGAAATTGTTATAAAAGTAATAGTAGTAGCTATACTAGTAGTCATGATGGTAGCAGTAGCTGTGGCAACAGTAATAGTTATAGTAGTAGTAGTACTAATTGTAGCGGTAGCTGTAGTAGCTGTTGCCTTTGCAATAGTGGTAGTAGCAATAGTAGTAGTAGCAGTAGTAGCAGTATTGTAGCAATAGTAGTTGATGTAGCAGTGGTAGCAGTAGTAGTAGTAGCAATAGCAGTAGAAGCAGTAGGAATAGAAGTAGCAGTAGTAGCAGGCAAAGCAGGATCAATAGTAGTAGTAGAAGTAATAGTAGCAGCCAATACGAGCCATAGTAGCAATAGCAGCAGCATGAGTAATAATAGTAGTAGTACTAGTAGTAGAAGAAGAAGAAGCAAAAGTAGTAGTAGTAGCACAAATAGTAGCAGTAGTAGTAGTAGTTGTAGTAGTGGTAGTAGTATTTACTGTTGTACTAGTAGGAGTAGTTGCAGTAGTAGTAGTAGTAGTAGTAGGGGTTGGAGTAGTATTGGTAGTAGTAGTAGCAGTTGCAGTAGTGCTAGTAATAGTAGTAGTAGTAGTAGTAGTAGTAGTGCTAATAGTACTAGTTGGAGTAGGGGTATTAGCAATAGCTAGAGTAGTAGTAGCAGTGGGAGTTGGAGTAGTAGTAGTAGTAGTAGCAATAGTGGTGGTAGTAGTAGGAATATTAGTAGTAGCAATAGTAGAAATAGGAGTGAGAACTATAGTAGTAGTTGTAACACTATTTTTAGTAGCTGTAGTATTGGAAGTTGTGGTATCAATAGGAGAAGTAGTAGTAGTAGCTATAGCGGTAGCCATTGTAGTAGTAGTTGTTGTTGTACTAGTTGTAGTAGTAGTAATTTTAGTAGCGCTAGTAGCAATCGTGGTAGTAATAGTAACTATAGTAGTAGTAGCAGCAGTAGCAGTAGTAGTTGGAGTAGCAGTAGTAGTAGGAGTACTATTTTTGGTAGTAGTAGTAGTAGTAATAGTAGTAGTAGTAATGGTTGTAGTAGCAGTTATAGGAGTTGCAGTAGAAGTAGTAGTAGGAGTTGTCGTAGGAGTTAGAGTAGTAGTAGTAGTCGTAGTAGTAGTAGTAGTAGTAGTTGTAGATGTTGTAGTAGGAGTTGGAGTAGGAGGAGGAGGAGGAGGAGTAGTAGTTGTTGTAGTAGTAGCAACTATAGGAGTTGGGGTAGGAGTAGTAGTTGCTATAGGAGTTTCACTAGGAGTAGTTGTTGTTGTTGTTGTTGTTGTAGTAGAAGTAGTAATAGAAGTAGCAGCAGTACTAGTAGAAGTAGAAGCAGAAGTAGTAGTAGTAGCACTAGTAGCAGTAGTAGTGGTACTAGTAGCAGTAGTAGTGGTAGAAATCATTCTAGTAGCAGTATCAGTGGTAGTAGAAGTCATAGAAATAGTAGTAGTAGTAGCAGTAGTAGTAGTCATAGGACTAGTTGTTGTAGTAGTTATTGTAGTAGTAGTAGTAGTATTGGTACTAGTTGTAGTAGTGGTAGTAGCAGTTGTTATAGTAGTAGTAGTTGTTGCAGTGATATTATTGGCTGTACTCATAGTAGTAGTAGTAGTAGAAGAAGAAGAAGAAGGAGAAGTAGCAGCTGCTGCAGCAGCTGTAGTTGTATTCGAAGTAGTAGTAGTAGTAGTTTTAGTAGTCTTAGTAGTTGAAGTTGTTGTTGTTGTTCTAATATTAGTGGTAGTAGTAAGAGTAGTAGTAGTGGTGGTGGTGGTAGTAGTAGTTGTAGTATTGATGGTGGTTGTAGTGTAGTAGCAGCAGCAACAATTATGGCAGTTGTAGCAGCATTAGTAGTAGTAGTAGCAGCAGTTGTAGTTGTGGTAATAGTAGTTGTTGTAGTAGTAGTAGCAGTAGTAATTGTTGTAGTAGTAGTAGCAGAAGTAGTAGCAGCAGTAATCGTAGAAGTAGTAGCAGCATTAGTGGAGGTAGTAGCAATAATAGTAGCATTAGTTGCAGTAGTAGCAGTAGGAGCAGTAGTAGAAGTAGTTGCAATAATAATAGCAGTAGTAGTACTTGGTGTACTAGGAGTCGTAGTAGCTATAGTAGCAGGAGCAGCAGAGCAGTAATAGTAGAAGCTATAGTAGCAGTAGGAGGAGTAGTAGTAGTAGTACTTGGAGAAGCAAGATTAGTAGTACTAGTAGCAATTGGCACAAGAGAAGCACAATAAGTAGTAGTAGTAGCAGTAGCAGAAGTAGCTATTGTAGTAGTAGTAGTAATAGTAGTTGTTGTATTCGTACTAGCGGCAGTAGCAACAGCAGCAATAGTAGTAGGGGTTGGAGTAGGGGTGGTACTAGGAGTAATAGTAGTTGGAGTAGTGGCAGTAGCAGGAGTATTAATAGTAGCCGAGTTGAAGCAGTAGTAGTTGGAGTTGTTGTAGTAGCAGCAGCAGCAGGAATTGGAGTATGAATAGTAGCAGTAACTGTAGTAGTAGTCGGAGTAGTAATAGTATAACTAGTAGTACGGTATTAGTAGGAATAGTAGTAGTTGTTGCAGTTGTATTTGTAACAACAGTAGTAGTTGCAGTAGTAGTGGTATTAGTAGGAATAGTAGTAGAAATAGTAGTAGCAGTATTAGTAGTAAGAGTAGTAGTAGTGGTAGTAGTAACAGGTTTAGCTTTAGTTCTAGCAGTAGCAGTAGCAGTAGCAGTAGTAGTATAGTAGTAGTAGTAGTTATAGTAGTAGTTGTTGTAGTAGTAGTAGTAGCAGTTTTATTAGTAGGAGTAACAATCGTAATAGGCATAGTAGTAGTAGTAGTAGTAGTGGTAGCAGTAGGAGTAGTAGTAGTTGTTGTAGTTGGTGTAGTAGTAGTAGTTGTAGCAGTAGTAGTAATATTGGTATTAGTAGTAGTAGTAGTACTAGTAGTATTAGTATCAGTTGAAGTAGTAGTAGTTGTGGTAGGTGTTGGGTAGTAGCAGTAGTAGCAGCACTAGTGGTAGTAATAATAGTAATAGTAACAGTAGGTGTAGCAATAGTAGCAGTTGTAGAAGTACCAGTAGTAGTGTTAATAGTAGCTGTAGTGGAAGTGGTAGTAGTAGCAGTAGTAGTTGTAGTAGTAGGAGTAGAAGTAGGAATAGGATTTGTAATAGTAGTAGTTGTATAGTAGCTGCCACAGTACTAGTGCTTATAGTAGTTTTAGTAGTAGAAGTAGTAGTACTAGTTGTAGTAGCTGCAGAAGGAATACTAGCAGGAATAGTATTAGGGGTAGTTGTAGTAGTTGTTGATGTTGTTGTTGTAGTAGTAGTAGTAGTAGTAATAATAATCGTTGCATTAATTATAGCAGTAGTAGCAATATTAGTAGCTGCAGTAGTAGTAGTAGTAGTAATAGTCACTTTAATTGTAGTAGTAGTAATATAATAGTAGTCGCAACAATCGCAAGTGTAGTAGAAATAGTAGTATTAGTAGTAGTGATGGTAGTAGTGTAGTTCAAGTAGCAATAGTAGTATTACAGGTAGTAGTAGTAATAGGAATAGTGGTTGCGGTAGTAGTAGTAGTAGTAGTAACACTAGCACTAGTAGTTGTCGTAGCAGTTGTAGGTGTAGTAGCAGCAGCAGCAGTAGTAGTACTAGTAGAAGGAGCAGCAGTAGCAGTAGTTGTAGTTGCAGTAGCAGCAGCAGCATCAGTAGTAGTAGTAGTATTAATAGTAGTATTTGTAGCAGTAGTGGTAATAGTACTAGCAGCAGCAGCTGCAATAGCAGTAATAGTAGTACTAGTAGTAGTATTACTAGTAGCAGTAGTAGTAGTAGTAGTAGTCATAGTAGTAGAAATAGTAGTAGCAGTTGTAGCAACAATTGCAGGAGCAGTAGGAGAAGTAGCAGTAGTCATAGTAGTAGTAGCAGTAATAGTAGTAGTAGTAGTAGTAGTAGTAGTAGTAGTAGCAGCAGCAGTAGTAGTAGCAGCAGTAGTAGCAGTAATAGCAGTAGTAGCAGCAGCAGTAGTAGTAATAGCAGTGGTTGTAGTAGCAGTATTAGAAATAACAGTTGTAGTTGGAGTAGTAGTTGGAGTAGTGGGAGTGTTAAGAGTAGTAGTAGTAGCAGTTCGAGTAGTTGCAAAAGTAGTAGTAGTGGTAGTTGCTGCAGTAGGAGCAGTAGTAGTAGTAGTCGAAGTAGTAGTAGTAGTAGTACTCGTAGTTGTAGGAGAGATAGTAGTGGTAGCCATAATAGGAGTAGTAGTAGTCGAAATAGTAGTAGTAGTATTAGTAGTTGTACGAGTGGTAGTAGTAGTAGCCGTAATAGTAGTAGTAGGAGGAGAAGTAGTAGTAGTAGCCTTAGTCGTAGTAATACTTGTAGTAAAAGCCGTAGTAGTAGTAGTAGCCATAGTACTGGCCATCGTAATAGCAGCAGTTGTAATATCAGTAGTATTTGTAGTCGTAGTAATAGCAGGAGTAGTAGCATTAGTAGCAACAATAGTAGTAGTAGTTGGAGTAGTAGTAGAAGTAGTAGTAGTCGGTGAAGTAGTAGTAGTAGCAGTAGCTATAATTGTAGTAGTAGTATTTGTAGTTGCAGCAGAAGTAGTAGTATCAGAAGTAGTAGCAATAGCGATAAGAGTAGTAGTAGTAATAGTAATTGTAGTAGTAGTAGCAGTTCTAGTAGTTGTTGTTGTTGTAGTAGTAGTTATAGCAGTAGTAGAAGTAGTAGTAGTAGTAGTAGAAGCAGTAGCAATAGTTGTAGTAGTAGTAGTAACAACAATAATTTTAGGAGGAGATGTACTAGTGGTAGTTGTTGATGTTGTTGTTGTAAGAGAAGTAGTAATAGTAGTAGTAGTACTACTACTATTAGCAGTTGTGGTAATAGTAGAATTAGTAGTAGTAATAATAGTAGTATGAACAGCAGTAGCCGCAGTAGTAATAGTAGTAGTAGCAGTAGCAGTAGTAATAATAGTAGCAATTGTAGAAGTAATAGAAGTAGCAGTTGCAGTAATAGCAATAGTAGTAGTGGTAGCAGCAACAATAGTAGCAGTAGTCGTAATAGTAGCAACAGTAGTTGAAGTAGTAGAAGCAGTAGCCATAATATTAGCGATAGTAGTAGTTGCGGAAGTAGTAGCCACAGCAGTAGCAGTAGCAGCAGTAGAAGCAGTAGCAGTGGTTTTAGCAGCAGTAGTAGTAGCAATAGTGTTAGTAGTAAGAGAAGTATTATAGTAGTAGTAGCAGCAGCAGAATTACAACAACAACTACTCCTACTCCTACTACAGCTACCACTTCTCCTACTACTACTACAACTACAATCACTTCTATTACTACTGCTACTATAATTACTACTTCTATGACTATTCCTACTTTTCCTACAACTACTGCTACTCCTGATCCTACTATAGCTACTCGTACTCCTGCTGCGGCTGCTTAGCTAGTACAACTTATACAACTTCTACTGTTGCAACAGCAGCTACTACTTATACTGCTACTCCCACTACTACTATAACGATTACTACTACCAGTCTTACTACCACAAATCTTAGAACAACAACAACTACTACTACTTCAACTGCTACTACCATTGCTGCAACTACAACTACTGCTGCTCCTACTGCTACTACTACAACTACTACTGCTACTACTACTACGTATACTACTACAACTCTACTGCTACTACTATTGCTACTACTACTACCAATACTAATACAACTACTACTACCTCTACCACTACTGCTGCTGCTACTGCTACTATTACAACTTCTCCTACTAGTACTACTACTACCATTACTACTACTACTACTACCCAAAGTACTACTACTGCTCCTAACACTCCTGCTATGACTACAACTACTGTTGCTGCTACTATTACAATTACTACTTCAGCTACTACAACAACAATTACTACTACTACTGTTACTCTTACTTCTACTATGACTAGTTCTACTACTACACCTACTTCTACTACTACTACAACAACTAGTACTACAACTACTGCTACTACTACCGCAGCTGCTGTTGCTACTGCTACGACTTCAACTACTACCAATATTACCACTACAACAACTACTACTACTCCCACTACTACAACTACAAGAACTGCTGCAACTATGACTACTACTACTACTATTATTATTGCTACTACTACTACAAAAACTACAACAACTATTACTTCTACTACTACTACTACTGCAGCTGTAGCTACTACTACTACTACTACTGCTAACACTACTATTACTACTGCCACTACAGCCACACCAACTTCTACTGCTACTATTACTCCTACTACTACTACTATTACTACTACTACAACTACTAAGCTCCTACTACTACTACTCAAACATCTTATACTACTAATACTACTATTGCTACTCCTACTACAACTATTGCTGCTACTGCTTTTGCTGCAGATGCAGCTATTGCTACCACTACTACTTCTACCACTACTCCTACTGTAACTAATACTCATTTTACCGGTACTACTACTCCTACTCCTACTACACCTATTACCACTACTTCCTCTACTTCCACTGCTACTACGTCTACTACTACTACTACTACTTCTACTACTACTTCTACTTCTACTCCTACTACTACTAATACAATTACCAATACTACCACCACTTCTACCGCCACTACCACTACTACTACTACTCCTATTACTACAACAACAACTACTACTACTACTGCTGCTGCTGCTGCTGCTGCTACTACTACTACTACTACTACTACTACTACTGCTACTACTTCTACTACCACCATTCCTATTACTACTACTACTATTACTACAACTATTGCTGCTACAACAATATTTATTGCTCCTATTACTACTATTACTACTACTACTACAATTACTACAATTACTACAACAACTCGTACTATTACTTTTAATTCCACTACTGTCGCAACTACTACTACTACTACTGCAAATGCTACTAATGCTACTTTGAATGCGAATGCCACTACTACTACTACAATAGTTATTACTACTGCTGCTGCTGCTGTAGCTGTAGCCACGACTACTACTACTACCACGACCACTATTACTAGTACAACTACTACTATTGCTAACACAAATACTACTACAACAACAACTACTTATACAACAATTGCTGTTATAGCTACTACTGCTGCTACTACTACTACTTCTATCACTTCAACTACTACTACAACTACAACTACTAAAACTTCTCCTATTACTACTACTACTACTTTTTCTGCTACTACTACTATTACTACTTTAAGTACTGCTACTGCTACTACTGCTACTCCTTCTACTACCATTAGTGCTACCACTACTACTACAACTTCTGCTGCTACAATTACAACTCCTACTGCTACTCCTACTACAACTACTATTACTACAACAACAACAACAACAACCACTACTACTACTACTACTACTGCTACAACTTCTACATCTACTTCCACAACAGCTACAACTACTACTACTGACACTACTATTGCTGCTTCTAGAAATACTGCTACTACTGCTACTACTACTATTGTTGCTACTACTACCATTACTATGGCTGCTACTATCGCCATTACTACCACTACTACGAGTGCTATTGCAGCGACTAATGCTCCAACTATTACTACTACTACTACTACTTTTACTTCTGCTGCTACAACTTCTACTACGATTACTACTAATACTAACAATGCGACTACAACTAGAACTACTACTACCCCAACTACAACCACTACTACTTTTGTTAATACTACTGCTACGACTACTATTACTACTACAGTTACTTCTATTACTGCTACTACTACTACTACCACCACCACCACTGCTACTGCAACTACTACTACTACTACTGCTGCTGCTAAAGCTGCTACTACTACTACTACTATTGCTGCTCATGCTACTACTACTGCTACTATTACTACTCATGCTACTACTATTATGGTTACTATGACTACCAATACTAGTACTACCGCTACAACTATTGCCCCTATTGCTATTCCAACTACTACTACTATTACTACTAATGCTACTGCCACTACTACAACTACCATTAGTACTACTAGACCACTACTACTACTGATGCTACTACTATTACTACTTCTACTACTACTTTTACTACTACTGCTACTGTTGCTGCTGCTACAACTACTAATGCTGTTGCAGCTACTACAGCTGTTATAACGGATACTACTGCTAGCACTACCTCTACTACTATTGCAACTACTACTGCTGCGACTACTATTACTACAATTACTACTACTACGACTACAGCTACTACTACTGGTACTGCAACAAGTACTTCTATTACAACTAATACTACTGCTACTACTAATACTACTACCCCTTTTGCCACAACAATCATTGCTACTACTACTACTGCCACTACAACAATTACTACTTCTTCCCCTACTTTTACTACTTCTGCAACTACTACTACTATGACAACTACTGCTTCTACAATAACTAAATCTATTGCTGCTACCACGACTACTACTACTGCTGCTCCTACTACTACTACAACTACTACAACAACAACAACTGCTGCCACGACTACTACTACTACTACTCTTACTACTACTACAACTACTACAACAACAACTACTGCTAGTACTGCTACTACTACTAATACTATCACAACTAATGCTACTACTGCTTATAATACTACTGATAGTACTACTACTGCTACTACAACTGCTATTTTTGCTACTACTGCTAGCACTAGTGCTACTACTACAACTGCTGTTGCTGTTGCTACTACAATAACAACTAATCCAACAGCAATTGCAGCAACTACTGCTATTTCTACTACTACTACTACTATTGCAATAGCCACTATTGCTACTAGTACTGCTACTACTCTTCTTGTCCTACAACAAGTACCACTACTACTATTCCTGCTACTAGACTGCTACTAGTTCTACTACTACTACTGCTGCTCTTGCTGCTATTGCTACTGCTGTTACTTCTGCTACTACTAGAATAGCTACTCCTACGACTACTACTTCAACTAATATCAGTGCTACAACTTCTACCACTTCTGCAACTGCTAAAACTACAACTGCTACTACTAGTACTACTTATGCTGATTCAACTACAACTACTACGACTACTAATTTCGCAACTACCGCTACTACTATTACTACAACTGCTAAAATTGCGGCAACTACTACTGGTGCTATAACTCCTGATACTGCAACTACTACAACTACAGCTATGGTTGCTGCTACTAGTACTACTACTACAACTATTACAACTTCAGCTACAACTTCTTCTACCACTATCACTACTGCTACTACTACTAATACTACTACTACAACTATGACTACTACCTCTACTACTGCTACTACTGTTACAACTCTTGCTACTACTGCTACAACTACTCCTACTCCTAATCCTACTGCTACTAATGCTGCCACTACAGCTACAACTACTATTACAACAATAACTACCACAGCTACTTCTGTTAATACTACTGCTTCTACCATTATAGCTACTTCTGCTACTACAACCACTGCTACTACTATTGCTACTACTACTACTACTACAACTATTACTGCTACTACTGCTACTGTTGCTAGTACTACCACTACTTCCACAACTATTACTATTGTCGGACATCAATTGGTACCACCACGACTCCTACTACTACGATGACTACTACTACTACTATTACTACTACAGCTACTACTATGACTACAACTACTGTAGCTACTACTACAACTACTACTACGGCGGCCTCTACAGCTACTACTTCTACTACTACTGCTACAACTACGACTACTGTTGTTGTTGCAATTACTACTACTACTACGGCCTCTACCATTACTGCTGCTGCTGCTACTACAACTGTTACTGCTACTACTAGTAGTACTTCTTCTGCCACTACTAGTACTACTTCTGCTACTACTACTACAACTTACTACTACAACTGCTACTGCTCCCACTACTCGTAATAGTATTACTATGACTACTATTAGTATTACTATTATTACTACCCCTACTATAACTATTACTTCAACTACTACTACTACTACTACTATTACTGCATTACTACAAGTACTGCACTACTACTACTACTACTCCTACTACTCCTACTAGGACTTCTCCAACTACTACTACTACACATATTCCTACTAGAACAACTACACCTCATCCTCCTACTTCTACTACTACTGGTACTACTACTCCTACTACTACAACTACAACTGCTACTACAACTACTATGACTACTACTACTACTACAACTTCCACTAGACTACCACTGCTACTTCTACAACTACTACTACCGATATTGCTACTCCTACTACTGCTAGCACTACAACAACTACTACTACTGCTACTATTACTACTACTACTATAGTTACTACTACTACTACTACACCTACTACAACTGCTACTACGACTACTATTACTACTACGATAGCTAGTGACACTGCAACTCCTAAAACAACTACTACTATTGCACTGCTACCCCTACTACTACTACAACTAAAATTACTATTACTACTATTAGTACTACTAATGCTACTACCACTACAACTACTACTATTGCAACTACTCATACTTCTACTACGACTACCACTACTACTTCTACAACTATTATTGTTACTACTAGTACACCTACTACTACTAGTAGTACTATGCCGGCTACTGTGATTGCTACTAGCACAACGACTACTACTACCACTACTACTACTACTACCACTACTACTCCCATAGCTAAAACTACTACCACTACTACTAGTACTCCTCCTAATACTCCCACTACAAATACTACTACTACTACTACTACTACTACTACTACTACTACTTCTGCTACTACTGCTTCTACTACTACTACCGTTGCTACTACAATAACTACTACTACTCGTATTACTACTACTGGTACTACTATTTCTACAACTGCTGCTACTATTTCTACTCCTACAAATAGTACTCAGACCGCAATTGCTACTACTTGTACTACTACTACTACTACTTCTACTTCTGCAATTTCTACTGCTACTACTACTACTACTAGTACTAAAGCTACTATTACTACTACTACTACTACTACTACTAAAACTACGACTACTACTACTAATATTGCGACTGTTGCTGCTGCTGTTGCTCTGTCTACTACTGCTGTTACTACTACTACTGCTGCTGCTGCTACTACTACTACTACTACTACTACTACTATTACTACTACTACTACTACTACTACTACTACTACTACTACTACTATTACAACAACAACTACTACTGCTACTATTGCTACCGCTATTACTACAACTGCTACTATGCCTACTATGACCACTTCCACTTCTACTACTACTTTTTCTTCTCCTACTAGTACTTCTACTGCAACTACTACTTTTATTACTATTGCCACTACTACTACTGCTACTGCTGCTTCTACTACTTCTGCTATTACTATTGATGCTACTACTATTACTGCTACTACTGCTGCTGCTGTTACTATAGCTACGATTGCTACTACTACTACTTTTGTTACTACAGCTGCTACTACTGATATCACTACCACTACTACGAGTGCAATTGCAGCGACTACTCCTACAACTGTTACTACTACTATTACTACTACTTCTTCTTGTGCTGCTACAACTTCTACTATGACTACTAGTAATACCAATACTACTACCAGTACTACCATTAGTACTCCTACTACAACCACTGCTACTTTTGCTAATACTACTGCTTCTACTACTATTACTACTACTTCTATTACTACTACTACTGTTGTTACTACTGACACTACTGGTACTGCAACTACTACTACTCCTACTACTATTGCTATAGCTGCTGCTACTACTACTTCTATTGCTGCTGCTACTATTATTACTCATACTACTACTACAACTACTACAACTACTATTGCTGCTGTTGCGACCAGTACTACTACTAATACTATTACAATTTCAACTACAACTCCTTCTACTACTATCACCACTGCTATAACTACTGCTGCTACTGCCGATGCTAATACTGCTACAACAATTACGACTTCTACTACTACTACTACTACTACTACTACTATTACTGTTGTAACTATTGCTACTGCGACTACTACTACCACTATAACTACTCCTCCTAATACTACTACTACTACTACTACGCTACCACTATTACTATAGCTACTACTACAACTACTACAACAATTACTACTGCTACAACTACTACTACTATTGCTGATACCTTTACAACTATCTCTGCTACTACAACTATTACCGCTACTGCTGCTACCGCTGCCACAACTACCATTACTACCACTACTACTACTGCTATACAACATCTACTAGTAACAACAACACCACTACTAGCACTACTACTACTATACTACTATTACTACTACTACTACTACTACTACTACTACTACAGCTACTACTATTACTACAACAATTGTAGCACTACTACTATTATTGCGGCCTCTACAGCTACTACTGCAACTACTACTGCTACAATCACTACTACTACTGCTACTACTAGTACTTCTATTGCCACTACTACTACTACTTCTGCTACTACTACTGTTACTACTACTACTCCTACTACAACGACTTCTACTGGTACTGCTGCTACTACTATTGCTATAACTACTACTACTATTGCTGCTAGTACCACTACTGCTACTACTACAAGTACTTTTACTGCCACTACTGCTACTTTTTCTACTACTATTGGAACTACTACTATTAATACAATAACTACCACTGCTACTACTACTACAACTTACTACTACTACTGCTCTTGCTACTGCTACTACTCCCCCTACAACTACTTCTGCTATTAACACAATTGCTGCTACTACTACTATCGTTACTACTATTGCTACTACTACTACTACTACCACTACAACTGCTACTACTACTACTATTATTAGTACTACTACTACCACTACGACAACTATTACTTTACCTACTACCACTATTATTCCTTCATTACCTGTAATACTGCATTACTACTACTACTACTCATACGAGGACTACTCCAACTACTACTCCTACTACCACACCAATTCATACTACAACTGATACTCCTCCTCCACCTCCTGCTACTATTATTGGTACTACTACTTCTACTACAACTTCTAACACTACTACTACTACTACTCCTACCACTAATACTACTGATATTGCTACTACTACAACAGTAACAACAATAACAACAACTACTACTACTACTACTACTTCTACTCCTACTACTACTCCTCCTAATACTACTACTACTACTACTACCACTACTACTACTACCACTACTACTACAACTAATATGACTACTACTACTACTATAACTTCCACTACAACTACCACTGCTTCTTCTTTCACTACTACCAACATTGCTACTACTACTACTACTACTGCTATGACTACTACTACTAGTGCTACTACTACTACTGCTACTACTATCACTACTACTACTACTATTACTGCTATTATTACTACTACTGCCACACCTACTACAATAACTACTACTACTACAGCTACTTTTACTACTACTATTGTGACTGACTCTGCTACGCCTACAACTACTACTCCTACTACTATTACTACCCCTACTCCAAGCACTACTGCTACCCCTACTAGTACTACTACTACACCTACAACAAAAATTACTACTACTACTACTACTACTACTATTATTACCACTACTAATACTACAACCACTACTTATAATACTACTACTACTAAAACTACTACTAATACTATTACAAAAATAGCTACTATTACTATTCTGCTACTCGTGCTTCTACTACAACTAATGGCTACTACTTTTACAACTACTATTGCTACTACAAGTACTCCTATTCGTAGTACTAGTACGCTTGCTACTATGACTACTACTAGCACAATGCTACTACTACCACTACTACTAGTACTACAACCACTACTAACACTACTACTGCTGCTGCTGCTGCTGCCGCTACTACTACTAATACTCCGGATATTATTACTACTACTACTACTACTTCTCCAAATCCTCCTACTATTAATACTACTACTACTACTACTATTAATACTACTACTATTTATACTACTACTACTTCTACTACTTCTACTACTGCTGCAACTACAATAACTACTACTACTGGTATTACTACTATTGGTACTACTATTTCTGCTACTACAGCTACAACTTCTACTCCTACACCTACTCCTTCTAATATTACTTGGATTGCAACTAGTACTACTGGTACGACTACTACTACTACTACTACTACTACAGCAACTGCAATTTTTGCATCCAATATTGCTGCTACTAGTGCTACAACTACTATTACTCCTACTACTACTATTGCCAGTGCTAGTACTACTACAACAACTAAAAACTACTACTAATACTACTACTGTTGTTGCTGCTACTACTACTACTGCTGCTACTATAACAACAATAACAATTACTGCTGCTGCTGCTACTATTGCAACAACAACTACTACTACTACTGCTACCGCTCTTACTACAAATGCTACTACGCCTGCTACGACCAATACCACTTCAAGTACTGCTACTGTTTCTCCTACTAGTACTCCTACTACTACTACTACTTTTATTACTATTGCTACTACTACTACTACTATGGCTGCTTCTACTATTACTCCTACTACTGCTGTTGATTCTACTATTACTGCTACTACTACTTTTGCTACTACAGTTACGACTACAGCTACTACTATTTCTGTTACTATGGCTGCTACTACTGCTATTACAACCACTACCATGAGTGCTATTGGAGCGACTAGTACAATAACTACTACTCCTACTACTACTGCTGCTACTGCTACTACTTCTACTTCTCCTTGTGCTCCTACAACTTCTACTACGACCACTACTAATACTAATACTACTACTACTACTACTTCTACTCCTAATACAACCACCACTACTTCTACTAATACTGCTGCTACTACTGCTATTACTACTACTACTACTGTTATTACTGGTACTACTACTATTGTAACTAGTACTACTCCTACTACTACTATTACAGCTACTACTACAACTACTACTGCTATTGCTGCTATTGCTACTACTACCGCTACTACTACTCATGTTACTACTGCTGCAACTACTATTATTTTTACTACTACTACTACTAACTACGATCGCTGCTGCTACTGGTACTATTGCTACTACTAGTACTACTACCACTACTACCACTACTACTACTACTGCTAGTGCTATTGCAACTGCGATAACTACTACTACTATAGCTACAACTACTACTACAGCTACTACTACTGCTACTACAACTACTAGTACTAGTAGTAGTACTACTACTATTGCTGTTACTACTACAACTATTAATGCTGCTGCTACTCCAACAACTGCTACCACTACTACAACTACTACCACGACTACTAAAACTACTACTCCTGCTACAACAGCCACTACTAGTACGACAACTACTACTACTGCTACAAGGAATGCTACTACCAGTAATGCTACTACTAGTGCTACTAGACCGCTACTATTGCTACTGCTACTACTATTACTACTTCTATTGCTACTACTGCTACTATTGTTATTGCTACTCCAACTACTACTGTTGCTGTTGCTTGCACTACTGCTACTACTACTACTACCATAATTACTACCGCTACTACTACTTTTGTTACTACTAATATTACTAATACTACTAATACTACTACGCCTTCTACCACCGCCATCATTGCTACTAGTACTACTGCTACTACAACTATTACAACTTCTTCCCCTACTTCTACTACTTTTGCAACTACTACTACTCCGAAAACTGCTGCTCCTACAAGATCCATCACGACTACTACTACTAGTACTCCTACTACTACTACAACTACTACAATACCAACTACTACTAATACTGCTACTACTACTAAAACTAATACTACTACTTTTAGTACAATTACTGGTACTACTGCTACTATTGCTACTACTGCTACTACAACTGCTCCTTTTGCTACTGCTGCTACTACTAGTGCTACTACTACAACAACTACTACTGCTGCTGCTACTACTTTTATAATAATAGCTAATCCCACTACTATTGCACCAACTACTGCTACTTGTACTACTGCTTCTACTACTACTTCTACTACTACTACTATTGTAGTAGCAGCTGCGGCTACAAGTACTGCTCTACTTCTTCTACATCTACAGCAAGTACTACTACTACTACTATTGCTACTAGACTACTATTGCTTCTACTATTTTGCAACTACTACTACTCCTCCAGCTATTACTTCCGCTACTACTGCTGCTGCTACTACAACAAGTACTATTTCTACTAATTTCACTGCTCCTAATTCTACTATTTCTGCGATTGCTATTACTACAACTCCTACTACTGGGGCTGATTCAACAGCAACAACGGTAACTACTACGACTACTAATTTTGCAACTACTACTACTAATACTACTTCAACACCTACTACTACTACAACTACTAAAATTGTTGCTACTACTATTGGAACAACTACTCCTAATATTGCAACTACTACAACTACTGCTACTGATGTCGCGACTAATACTACTAGTACTACTGTTACAACTTCAGCTACAATTTTTCTACTACTATCACTACTACTGCTGCTGCTGCTGCTGCTAATAGTACTAGTACTACTGCTCCACCTACTACTATTTCTGCAACTACAACTATCATTGCTACTTCTACTACTACTGCTAATATTACTACTACTACTACTACTGGTACTGCTACTTTTGTGAAAACCACTACAACTACTACTATTGGTACTACTACCACTGCTAATACAACAACAACTACAACTATTGGTACTGCTACTACTGCTAATACTACTACCACTACAGTAACTATGGCTGCTACTACAACAACCTCTGCAATAGCTACAATTGCTATTGCTGCTGCATCCACCACTATAGCAAGAAGAACTACTATTGCTGCTGCTGTTGTTGCTAATACTGCTACTACAACTACTACTCCCACTACTACTACTACTACGGCCATTACTGCTGTAGTTAAAGCTGCTGCTATTGCAACTACTACTACAACAACTCCTACTCCCAATACTATTGCTGCTGCTACTGCTGCTACCACTACAAACATAGATACTACCGCTACTACTACAACCACTACTACTGGTACATCTGCTGCTACTACTGCTGCTACCATTACAGCTACTTCTGCTACTACAACTACTACTACCACTACTACTACTACTACTATTACTACAACGACTATAACTGCTACTGTTGCCACAATTGCCACTACTACCACTACTGCTACTACTGTACTACATCTATTGGCACCGCCGCCGCCGCCGCCGCCACCACCGCCACGACTACTACTACTACTACAACAACTACTACTATTACAACTACGATTGCTTATACTACTGCTACAACTACTACTGCAACTGCATCTACTAATACTGCTACTACTACTGCTGCTACAACTACTACTTCCATTGCTGCTAATAATACTACTAATGCTACTACTACTACTTCTACTACCACCACAACTACTACTACTGCTGCTACTACTAATGCTACTACTACTGCTACAACTACTCCTACTATTGCTGCTACCACTACTGCTGCTACTACCACAAGTAATTATGCTACCACTGCTACTACTAATACTACTAATACTACTATTACCACTGCTGCTACTACTACAACAAACTACTACTTCTAGTCTTACTACTACCATTACTCACCCTATAATGATTTCTGCGATTAACACAACTGCTGCTCCTACTAAGACCACTACTACTATTGCTTCTACTACTACTACTCCTACCACTACAACTACTATTGCTACTACTCCTACGAGAAATACTCCAAGTAGTTCTCCTCATGCTACTATTACTACTTCTACGAATACTACTACTACTGTTATTCCTACTACTACTACCATGACCACTGCTACTACTACTGCAACAACTCCTACTACTACAACCACTACTACTACTACTAGTACTAGTACTACTACTAATATTACTATAGCTACGTCTGTTGCTAATGTTGCTACTGCAACTACAACTACTACAACTACTACTTCTGTTACTACGACAGTTGCTACAACTACTACTGTTACTACTACTACTACTACTACTACTACTACTACTACTACTACATCAGCTACTACTACTACTATTATTACTGCTATGTTGCTGTTGCTACTACTATTAGTACTACTACTACTACTACTACTACTACTACTACTACTGCTGCTGCTGCTACTGCTACTACTACTACTACTACTACTACTACTACTAGTACTACGGCTACTGCTACCAGTACTATTACTACTACTACTACTACTATAGCTACCACAGCTACTATGACGACTTCTACTACTACTACAACTATTGCTACTACTGCCACCACAACTCATTCTATTGCTATTGCTACTACTGCTACCTCTACTACTTCTACGGCCACTACTGCTACTACTGCTCCTACTACTGCTGCTATTGATAATGCTACTACTTCTGCTACTACAACCACTAACATTGCTACTTCTGCTTGTGATCCAGCCATGTTTGCTACTACAACCACAACCGCTACTACTGTTTTTGCTATTATAACTCCTACTAATACCACTACTACAACTACTAATACCTCTACTACTGCTACTACTACTACTACTACTACTACTACTACTACTACTACTACTAGTCCTGCTGCTACTACTGCTACTGTTAAAACTCTAATTCTCCTTCTACTACTACTACTGCTACTACCACTGCTATTGCTGTAGCTACAACTACTATTACTATTACAACTACCACTACTACTACTATTACCGCTACTAATACTACCACTATTACTACTGTTGTTCCTGCTGCTACTATTACTACTACCGCCACTACTATTACTACTACTACTACTACTACTACCGCCACTGCTGTAACTGCTACTACTACTACTAATACTGCTACTACTACAACAACTACAACTTCTACCACAACTAGTACTAACACGACTTCTACAACTTCTACTACTACTGCTACCACTGCTACAACAACTACTACTACAACTACTACCACGACAATAATTATTAACTCTACTGCTACTATGATTACTACTACCACTTCTCCTACGACTACTACTGCTACTACTACTACTACTTTTCCAAGTACTACAATAACTTCTACTTTTCCAAGTACTACAACAACAACTACTGCTGCTACTGCTACTACTGCTGCTGCTAGTGTTGCTGCTACTACTGCTGCTAGTGCTACTACTACTACATCTGCTACTACTGCTATTGCTGTAACAACTTTTATATTACTACTAATGCTACTACTACTATAATAACTACTACTATTATTGCTTTTGCTACTAGTGCTTCTACTACTACTACTAATACTACCACTACTATAGCTTATGCTCCTTCTTCTACTACTACTATAGCTGCTACTACTACAACAACAACAACTACTGCTACTACAACAACAACTACTACTACTGCCACAAATGGTGCTATTGCTCATATTGCTGCTGCTATGGCTACTCTTCCTACAACTACTATTTCTCCCCCTCCTACTACTACTAGAACTGCTTCTACTTCAACTACTACTACTACAACCACTGCTACTACTGCTACTACTTCTAGTACTACTTCTAGAACCACTACTATAGCTACTACTACTACTACTATAATCGCTACTACTACTACAACGATCACTACTGCTACTATGGCTACTACTACTCCTGCAACTATTACTACTACTGCTGTTACAATTACTACTTCGGCTATTACTACTACTACTACTATTGCAGCCGTTGCTGCAACTACCATTGCTACTGCTGTTGCTACTATTGCTACTGCTGCAACTACAGCTATTGCTACTACGGTTGCAAATAACACTACTTGTATAACTACTACTACTAGTGCTGCAACTACTACAGCTACCGCACCGACTACTACTACTACTACTACTACTACTACAACTACTGCTACTTCTACTACAGTGACAACTACTATTACTATTACTACTATGGCTACTACCAACACTAATAGTACAACAACAATAACTACTACTACAACTACTACTACTATTACAATGACTACTACTACTATTGCTACCATTGCTTTAGCTACTACTACTGCTGTTGCGGCTAATACTACTGCTACAACCACAACTACTACTACAACAACAACTACTACTACAGCAACTACTACAACCACTACATCTACTACTACAATAACTACAACTACAACAACTACTACTACTGCAACTACTTCCACTACCATTACTCCTCGTACTACTACTACTATTGCTGCAACTACAATAGCTAATACTATTGCTACTACTACTACTTCTACAATAACTACTACAGTTGCTACTACTACTTCTACTTCTTCTGTTAAACATCTATGAGTACTATTTCATCTACGACTACAACTACTGTTGCTTCTACTACTTCGGTACTACTACAACTACTAGCACTACTTCAACTACTACTACCACGCCTAATACGACTACAACAACTACTACTACTCCTACTACTACTATTGCTGCTACTACTACTATAGCTACAGCTACTGCTATTGCTACTACATTAACTTTTGCTATCGCTTCCACTGCTACTACTACTCTAGTTACCACTACTACTACTGTTACTACTAATACTGCTACTAATATTACTGCTATTATTATTACTGCTACTAGTACTCCTACTTCTACTACTATTGTGGCTACTGCTATTGCTACTACTCATACTACAATAACATCTACTACTACTTCTACTACTAATACTTAGACTATTACTACTAGTACTACACTACCACTACTATTACTATGACTACTACTGCTACTGCTGCTACTACAACTACGGCTACTACTACTACTTCTTCTTCTATTACTAATACTACTGCTACTACTGCTACTTCTTTTGCTACTGCTAGTACTACTTATTATAATACTACTATGGCTATAGCTAGTGTGACAGCTACAGCTACTGCCACTACAACTACTACTTCTACAACAACTACTAATACTACTATAGCTACTGCTGCTACTCCTACTACTACTGCTACAACTACTACCACCACTACTACTACTATTACTCCTTGGCCTACTAGTACCACTACTAATACTCCTACTTCTACTGCTACTACTACTGCTACTACTACAAATCCTACTACAACAACTACTACTACTGCTATAACTGTTACTACTTCTACTACTGCTGCTATTGCTACTATTGGAACAACTAGTATTACTACTACAACTACAACAACAATAATTACTACTACTACTACAACAACTACTACTTAACCTATTACTTCTACTACTATTACTACTGCTACTGCTACTGCTACAACTAATGTTATTGCTGCTAATACTATTACTACAACTACAACTACTAATAAAGCTACTATTGCTTCAACTGCTACTAATACTACTCTTTCTCTTGCTCCTGCTAGCACCACGACTACTACAGCTGCTACTGTGACTACGACTACTACGACTACTACTAATACTACTACTTCTCTTACCACTACTAGTACTAAAACTATCATTGCTGCAACTACTACTTCTACTACTACCACTAGTACTCCTACTTCCGCTATTGCAACTACTACTACTATTACTATTACTACGGCTATGACAATAGCTACGCCTCCCAACACTTCTAGTACTACTATAACTGTTGCGACTGCTACTACAACTACAGCCATTACAAATGCTCATACTAGGACCACTTGTGGTACTTCGACTGCTATAACCACTACTACAACAACAACTACTGCTACTACTACTACTACTACTACTACTACTACTATGACAACTACAATTACAATGGTTACTACTAATACTATTTCTACTGCTGATTCTACTAGTATTAGTGCTGCAACTACTACTGCTACCACAATGACTACTACTACTACTACTACTACAACAACAACTACTACTACTACTACTTCTACTAAAGCAACAACTACTATTACTATTACTACTGTGGCTACTACTAACACAAATTACACAACAACAACAACAACAACTACTACAACAACTACTACTACTACTATTTCTACTACTGCTTCAGCTACTACTACTACTACTATAACTATTATGGCTACTACTACAACAACTACTACTACCACTACTACTACTAATACTACTATTACTACTACTACTGCTACTACTACTACTACTACTATTATTTCTCATAATACTAGTGCTACTACTACCATAACTAATACTACAACTACTACTTCTACTATAATTGCTACAACTGCTACTACTACTACTTCTACTTCTACTTCTACTCTACATCTACGAGTACTACTTCTTCTACTACAACAACTATTGTTGCTTCTACTACTTCTGTACTTCTACAGCTACAACTCCTACTGCTATTGCCACTACTACTGCTACCCCAACTACAACTACTGCTACTACTACTACTACTCCACCTCCTATTACTACTACTACTGCTACTACTAGTATAGCTACAGCTACTATTGTTGCTACTACATCAACTTCTGCTACTGCTACCTCTGCTACTGCTACAACAGCTACCACAACTACAACAGCTACAACTGCCACTATAGTTACTAATATTACTACTGCTGTAATTAATGCTACTACTACTACAACTAGTATTACTTCTCCTACTACTACCACTTCTGCTACTAGTACAGCGACTACTGCCACTACTACTAATCGTACTACAACTACTGGTACTGCTATTTCTACTATTATTACTTCTCCTACTGTTGCTACTACTACTACTACTGCTACTGGGGCAACTAGGGCTACTACTGCTACTGTTACAATGACTGCTACTACTGCTACTTCTAGTACTACTACTACTACTACTACTACTGCAACTTCTATTGGCAATTCTACTGCTTCGTCTATACAACTCCCACAGATACTGCCACTACAACAACTACTTCTGCAACAACTACTAATACAATTCCTACTACTGCTGCTACTACTACTCCCATTACTACTACTACTACTACTACTACTACTACTACTACTACTACTACTACTACTACTACTACTACTACTACTACTACTACTACTACTACTACTACTACAACGAATACTGCGCCTACACCTACTACTACTACCAAATACCACTACTACTACTACTACTACTAGTACTACTACTGTTGCTACGATTACAAATCTTACTACAGCCACTACTACAACTTCTACTACTACTACTATTACTACTATTGCAACAACTAGTACTACTACAACAACATTAACAAGAACCAATACTTCTACTACTTAACCTGCTATTTTCTAAGACTAATCTTCTGGTACTGCAACAACTACTACTACTATTATTACTACTACTACTACTACAACTACTACTAAAGCTACTTTTTCGCTACACTGTACTAAACTACTCACTTACTACTGACACTACTGCTACTTCGGGTACTACTCTACTCGGATCCTACTGCAACTCTTACTTGTAGTACTACTACTCCTACTACTACTCCTACCCCAACTCCTACTATGACTATTACTACTTCTACTACTACTACCACTACTACTACCTCCTCTACTACTAATGTTGCTACTACTACTACCAATTCTACTACTACAACAACTACTCCTCTACTACTATTAATACTACTACTCCTACTACTACTCCTTCTCCTGCAACTATTCAAACCACTACTCCTACTTCTACAACGACTACTACTACAACTACTACTACTACTACTACTACTACAATTGAAGCCACTATCAATACTACTATTGCTACTGCTACTACAACTACTGCTACTACTACTACTACTACTACTACTACTACTACTCCTGCTACTGCTCCTATTCCTTCCGCCACTACCACTACTACTATTACCGCTACTATTACTTCTTCTACAACTAATAATACTACTACTATGACTACTACTTCTGCTGCTACAACTACAATGACTACTTCTAGTATGACAGTTACTACTAGGGCTACTACTACTACTACTGCTACTGCCACTAGTGCTAGAACTACTACAACAACAACTACTACTGCTGCTACTACTACTACCACTACTACTCCTAATTTTCCATTTACAACTGCCACTGTTACTACTATTACTACAACTGCTACTACAACTACTACAATTATTACTATTACTATTATTATTACAACTATTGCTACTACTACTATTAATACAACAAGTACAACTACAATAACAACTACTGCTACTATTACGGCTACTACACCTACTGCTGCTTTTACTACTATTGCTACTTCAGCTACTACTGCTATAACTACTTCAGCTACTACTACTACTCCTACTACTCCTATAACTCCTACTGCTACTTCTACTGCAACTTCTATTACTGCTGCTACTGCTACTACTTCTACTGCTACTACTACTATTACTCCTACAACTAAGACTACCATTCGTACTACTACTACTATTATTATCGCTGCTCCTACTCCTATTACGTCTACTATTACCCCTACTACTACTGCCACAAGTTCTACTACTACTCCAACTATTTCTGCTGCTGCTAGCACTACTATACTTGTTGCTTCAGCTCCTAATACTAATACTACAATCGCTACTTCTACTACTACTACTTGTACTATTCCTACTACTGCTTCTATTACTACTACTACTGATATTGCTACTGCTACTACTGCATCTACTACTTCTAACACTACTAATATTTCCACTACTGCTACTATTGCTACTACTACTTCAACTACAAGAACTGCTTTTAGTACTACTACTACTATTACTACTACAACGACAAAGACTCCTACTTCAAGTACAACTACTCTGATAACTACTACTACTACTATTGCTGCTACTTCAAGTTCTTCTACAACTAGTACTACTATTACTACAACTCCTACTACTACTCCTATTCCAACTGCAACTCCTACCAATACTCTGACTACTACAACTACAACTCGTGCAGCTCCTACTACGACAGTTGCTACTACTACTACTACCGCTACTACTACTACTATTATTATTGTTACTACTAATACTACTACTACACTTATGAATACTAATACTACAACAGCTACTACCTCGACTACTACTACTAGGACAACTGCATTTTCTATAGTTGCTACAACAACTACTACTAGTTCTACTTCTACTACTCCTACCCCACTCCAACTATTGCTAATGCTGCTCCCACTAGAACTACTATCACTACTCCAACTACAATGATGCCTACTCCTACTCCTACTCCTACTCCTATTCCTATTACTACTACTACTATTAGTACTACTGATACTACCATTGTTGCTGTTGCTGCTACTCCTACTCCTACTACGACAACTACCCCTACTCCTACCCATACTACTACTACTACTACTACTACTACTACTACTACTACTACTACTACTACTACTACTACTACTACTATTACTACTAATACGACTATTGCTTCTACTACTGCTGCTACTATTTCAACTTATAATGCTACTTCTATTACTACTGCTACTAGTAACACTACTACTATCACAGCTACTACTACTACTAATAGTACTACTACTACTTCTACAACTACTACTACAACAACAACAACAACTACTACAATTACTACTGCTACTACTACTACTACAACTACTACAACTACCCCTACTACTATGGCTACTACTACTTTTACTACTACTACTACTACTACTACTACTACTACTATTACTACTAGTATTATGACAACAACAACAACAACTACTACTACTACTATGACCACAACTATTACTACAACAACTACCACTACTGCTACCACTACTACTAGTACAACTATAGCTTATCGGGCTATAAATACTACTATGGTTACTACTACTACCACTACTACAATTACCTCTACTACTATTACCACTACTACTACCACTACTACAATTACCCTACTACTACACTACAACAAAAACTATTTCTAATAGTGCCACTACTAATCCTACAACTATAATTATTATTACTAACAATACAAAAACTACTACACCAAATAGTACTACTACTGCGCCAACTGCTACTACTACTAGTCCAACTAACACAACTACTACTAATACTACTCCTACAACTATTACTACGACATCGACTACTACTTCTAGAACTACTACTACTACTACAATTACTACTACTACTCCTACTACTACTCCTACTACTATTACAATTGCTGCAATAATTACTGCTACTTCCACTTCTACTACTAGTACTATAGTTACTACTACAACTGCTACTGCTATGATTACTACTAGTACTACTACTACTACTACTACTACTACCACTGAAACTACTAGTATAGCCACCACTACTACTACTACTACTACTACTACTACTACTAGGACTCCAACTCCCACCACTAAAACTACTCCTACTACTACTCCAGCTACAACTATTTCTACTACTACTCCTCCTACTGCTGTTGCTACTACTAATACTACTGCTACTGCTGCTGTTGCTACTACTACTACTAGCACTAATGCTACTTCTACTACTACTACTACTATGACTACTAATACTACTAGTAGTACTACTACGACTACGGCTACTACTACTACCACCACCACCACCGCTACAACCAGCACTACTACTACTACTCCAGCTACTACTACTACGATGACTACTACTACTAGCACTACAGCGACTACCACTACTACTACTACTATTGCTACAACTACTAGACAACTACGACAACTACTACTCCAACAACCACTACTATTACTACCACTAATACTACTACTACTACTACTACTTCTGCTACTACTATAATTACTACCAATACTACTAATTCTACTACTACTTCTAGTACTATTGCTACTGCTACGGTTGTTCTTGGAAGAACTGCTACAACTACAACTACTAATACTTCCATTGGTATTACTACTACTGCTACCCCTTTTCCTGCTACTAATACTACTACTACTACTACAAGAACTACTACTACTACAACTGTTGTTGCTGCTACTACTACTACAAATACTGAAATCGACCTTCCTAACGCCGGCGATGCTCGTCGAAGTGTTCGAGGTCACGGAAGCTCTTTTCAAGAACGAAAGTAGCAACAAGAAATAAGCAGAAGATATGGAGAAACTCTCGGATTCTTATTGCTAAATTCACACGATGCTTACAATACTTGGATACCTGGATTTCTAAGATTTTTGAGATGATCATTTACAATGGAAGCGTGCCCCTTATATAGAGGGCACGGTGATGTAAGCGCTCACATCAGCTGGTGGTATGAGCTAAGCACTTACATCAGCATAATAGTAACCTATACTAGGGTAGGCCTATAGCCTTTACATAAGATTCCAAGGGAAGTCTTGTCCTAGGCATAGCCCTCTTATCCTAAGGCGTAGCCTTTACAAAAGACTCCAAAAGAGATCTTATCCTAAGGCATAGCCTTTATATCCGAAGGCATAGCCTTTACAGAAGACTCCAAAAGACGTCGCTGTCATAGGCTGGTAGCTCATCCTTTGGCTAGGTTCGTCCTCTTGCTAGGCTTTGACTTCTTATTTCGTAGCTCTAGCTACTACTGTACTGTACAACAGGATTCTACTTTCCTGTATTAGCAACTATACTTCCCACCACGCTCCGCCTACTACGGGACAGTGGTAGGGATGGCCTGCTTCTCCTTGACTCGCGCTCTCTTATTGATGAACCATTTGTGGATGTTGTCTTCAGAGATTGGTCCATGTAGTCGTAGCGCCGAAGACAGGTCCTGTGTTTGCTGCTTTTTAGGGGGCCTGTCGCTTTGACGGAAAAGGCTGTTGAGCATCCGCAGCTACGTTGGTGTCGGTGCCCACCGTCGTCCGACTATGGGTTCTGTGTTGCATGCCTTTGGCCATCTAAATTATATGGAGCCTGTCAGGTGCTCCCTTGTTTTCTGGATAAGCAGCTTTATCTCAGATCGCTGTTCTTTGTCATAGTTTGCACATGCTATGTCCTTGAGAAGTCTGTTGGTGTGGTCGTAGAGCTCTTGTAGGATGAATCCCGGGTACTCTGTACGCCTTGGTACTTGCTCACCCTGCGGGATGTAATGAACCACATAGTTGTGCATGACGCTTTCTGCAGGGACTACCTCAGTATGGAAACTATAGAAAAGTTTCCTTGTATCCCTGGATTCTCTTGGACTCCAATCTTCTGTGAGTGCTTCTTTTGGGCAGTACAGCCATTGTCCTATGAGGGACACCTTTCCTCCTTTGTCTTGGAAAATCCCCTTGATGATAATTACAGAGGGATTGGCATATATCGATTCGGGCGCCAGTAGTACCTCATCATGAAGATGGGAGGTTTTTCCATCTAGCCTGAATGCGAGGTAGTGTAGTTTCTCCTCCGGGCCCCTTCCGGAGGTTAGGACCGCCTCTCCTACGGGCTCTGCTGGGTACTCCTCTTGTGCCAAGGAAGAAGTACTTGTTGTTGGGGTAATGGAGCTTTGCCAGTTGGTATGCCTAGTGCACCCTTCCTTTTGCGGTTGGCATCCTTCTTCGAGGTCCTATAGAACATTTATGACTTCATTTTGTATGAGTGGGCGGAGGGAGTTGTGGAGGTTCTGAGGATCCTCCCCTTCTGAGATGTTGCATATTGTATTACTCGGGTCCTCTCCTTCCTGCACAGATATTAAGTCATATTTATCTGGAACATTTAGTTCCTCGAAGATAGCAACCCCCTTTTCGTTCTTTCTGTCATTAGATGCCTCCTCATCTCTTGGGAGGTAGCAGGATTTTCTTGGCGTTACTGGTTGAAATTTTTGGAGGGAGGACTCCCTGCAGAGCCCTGATTGCTGGATATCAATATTCTCTTCTTCCTCCAGCTCTAACTCTTCTACGGCGACGGCCACCGATGCTAACTCCCTTTTGAAGTTGTAAGTGTAGGGGATTTTGAAGCTGTTATCCCCTAGGAGGTTTTCCATGTGTTCAATTTTGTCTCGCGCATCAGTGAATCCCAGCCCAGCAACATGGTTCCTCGTGATGGTTTCCCTTCTTGCAAAAGTCTCCTCAAATAGCCTGAGCTATTCGGGTTTTTTCAAGAGGGCTCCTTTGTTCTGCTGTGCGGACGGTAGGGTCCACATTTTATTGAGGACGCCTCTTCGGAAACTTCCTTGGTTCCGCTGCCCAGACTCCGTTGTTGTTCTAGATATTGCTGGAGTCGTGTTGGCCGCTGGCGGGTAACCTGGTGGTCCTGGTTCCATTGAAGCATCTGTGGGGGGCATGTATGGCCCGCTCGGAGATGTTGCCGAGGTTAATGTACTTGTGTACAACCTCTCAGATAGCCTTTCGGCTAGTTTTTGCAGGACAGGGTACTCCTTCTCCGGTACTTCCTCTTCGATGCCTGCTGCAATAGTAGCACTATGAGGGGGACAAGTGTTACCTTCTTCTTCATGCTTTTCAGAAGGTATGCTAGCTGGTTCCTCCTCATCAGGCTCTTTCTCGTCATCTTCGTTTCCCAATCCAGTTGGTTCGGGCTTTGGTTGAGCCTCTCCTTCAGCTGTTGTCTTGTAGACACTTTCCTGTAGTAGGATACTGGTGCACTCCAGTTCCTTGCTTGCTTCTGCTTCCTTTTCTTCAGCTTCTCAGAGTCTTTTTGCAGGCTTGCGCCTAGTTCCAATTCCTTGACTCTTTCTTTGTAGTAGCCCACCTCCTTCTCCAGCCGTTCAATTTTTCCCTTCACACCTTTCTTGCATCAGCCTCTGGTTAGGGAATGGTTCGGGTGGAGCTGGTGTAACTGGGACCGCTGTTTTAAAGTAATAGGGTCCACATAGGTTACAGGCAGTAACCTTGCATTTGGGGCAATGAATCCTTGCCCGCTGCATTGTTTGGATCTTGCAGCACACGCACTTTTCTACTCGTGGCTGCACGAAGTCGTTATGCTGCCAAGAATGAGAACATTTTCCTTGGAAGTAAGGCAGCATTACCTGAGGGCGATACCCTCCTTCTAGTTCTCCCAGAACATAAACTGCTCCCTCCTGCTCAGGTGGGTCAGTTGATGAATCCGACGGGTTGGAGTTGGCATCGGCATTGTACTTGTCAGAGGATGTAGAGCCACAGCCATTATGAAGAATGGCTTTCTGCCGATTGATGGTTTCGGTCTCTTTGCGTTGTGCTTCTTGAAGTTTTTGTAGATACTGCGCATTAAAAGGGATCTCTACATAGTTGGTGTTGTAAGAAGGCCTGTAATAAGAAGATGTTTGAGGGTAATTGTCTCCTTTTGTGAAGTACCCCTCCTCCGGGGCTTCGTACTCATAGGCTTGTTGGTAGCTTTGCTGGGCCTGATCACAACAATTGTAGTAGTCGTCCCGTGGGGTTGGCAGGTAGTAAGCCATCAGCCTTCAAGCTTTTGCACCTCCTCAGCAAGTATCTGATAAGGATCTCGAAAAACCCTTAGTTTGCCTCGTGCCTCCTGAGGCCTTCGCGTGCGCCTCTCGTGCTGTTGGAGAAGCTTGTCCAGCCGTTCAAGGCTGTCGCCTGGTTCTCTTTGCTGGGGTTGTTGCCTGAACGCCTCAAGTACTAGTTCTCGGGCCTCCTGTTTTGAAAGGGGCCTGCTGTCTAGGACTGCAGTTGTTAAAGTCTTCAGAGAAATCTCGAGCCTCGAGATCTCTTGTGTGCAAGCTTGATGTAGTTCGAAGAGTTGTTTTAAGTTCTTTAAGTTAACTCTTGATGCAATACAGGTTTTGTCGTAAAGAACAGACAGGTTGTGAGCTAGTTGGTTGGTGGAAACTTTTGTTACTAAAGCAAGGTCAAGATACTCAAGGCTAGTGGTTCGGGAACGTTCATACCCTTCCTGAATGGATTTTTCCCATGCTTCAGACATATGGGCTAAAAGTTCACAGTTACCATAATTTTCCCAAGGATAAATCCCAGTATTAGGTTAAACATGGCAATTCCTTACTAGATTAAAGCAATGCTTCAGGATCATACAGGTGTGCCCTTGGGTGTACTCACGGCCACTCGCCTTCACTGCCAAGTTAGGACCTGTCCTTTTTCCTTCCACAAAGCTCTTCACCCAGTTAGTAAAAACCTTGCTTAATTCTAAACCGCAAATTACCACAAAGGAAAAAGATAGCACTTATGAGTTCTTAACACAACATCTTAACACAGTAGTGAAGATCAGGATTTGGGTAAGTACGACCCTTACCTCGCACTCTTGGCACCTTGACCTCTTGGGGGTTCTACTCCGCCATATCTTTAGCTAGCTCTGATACCATGAAATTGACCTTCCTAAATGGAAGTATAGTAGCTAATACAGGAAAGTAGAATCCTGTTGTACATTACGTAGCAGCTATAGCTATGCAATAAGAAGTCAAAGCCTAGCAAGAGGACGAGCCTAGCCAAAGGACGAGCTACCAGCCTATGACAGCGACGTCTTTGGAGTCTTCTGTAAAGGCTATGCCTTAGGATATAAAGGCTACGCCTTAGATAAGATTTCTTTTGGAGTCTTTTGTAAACGCTACGCCTTAGGATATACCACTCCCGGAAGGACGACGTGCACCATCGGGTGTACACACATAGATCGGAGGAGGCAATCCTCTGTGTCGACAGTGACCAGGTAGACCTCCCATTCATACAGGAGGAAAGCTACCATCAACTACGGCAAAGCGGGATGCAGTACATACACCTCGGTGTGCTGCAACTTCGACTCTAGATCCTACATCGACAGGAGGTTGGTACAATGGCTCTGGTCGTCTTCCGCGACAACCGGTGGGAAGGAAACAAAGCACTACGGGCCACGATGGAGGTGGACCTAGCAAAAGGCAGTCAACTGGTATACGTTATACCAAACGTCATGATGACTGTCAAGGACTTCTACAAGCACGTACAAGTCTCTATCCTAACTAAGGGATACGAGAACTGGCAAAGTGGTGAGTCCAATTTATTAATCACTAGAGGCATGGTAGGAAGGCTCTCGAATACCCCAAATGTAGGCTTTGCCTACGAAATTCAAGGAGTCGTCGACTACCTAGCAAGCCACGGAGTACACGCCCTCCCTGGACGTAGGTACTCAGCAGAGGCGCTGTAAGGGCGCAGCTGGACTGTTCGGCCAACGAAGCTTTCCGCACCAACTCAACCTGAGGAGGTCATGAGCAGGAGCCTCCTTGATGGGAGCATCTCTCTGCGGTTCGGAAGCTACAAGCCGGCAGAAACGCAAGAAGATCCTGCTACCTCCCAAGAGATGAGGAGGCATTCAATGATGAAGAGGAGCTCAGGACTCCTCATATACTGGCCATCCTGCTAAAGGAAGATGAAGAAGCTGAAGAGGAAAGTGATGATGAAAGTTACTTTAATCAGATCTGCAAAGAGGGGTTCCCTGAAGGAGAAGGAGAGATGGAATACCCAATCAGAGCCCCAAAGTGGGATGTATATCCCGACGAGGACGAAGATCCTCCTGAAGGCAGAAGGGACGTGCTTTCCCAACAACCAGATGAAGTGTGGGACACACTAGGGGAGCCTAGCGGGAAGTACGACTACTATGTCAAATACACTCCCCCGGAGTCATTCTACTATGGCCCCCCCGAACCAACTGGATGGGGAGACGAAGATGATGAGAAAGAACCTGATGAGGAGGAACCAGCCAGCATACCTTCTGAGAGGCATAAGGAAGAAGGTAACACTTGTCCCCCTCATAGTACTAATGTTATTGTAGCAGGCATTAAATAAGAAGTACCGGAGATGGAGTACCCTGCCCTGCAAAAATTAGCTGAAAGGCTATCTGAGAGGTTGTATACAAGTACACTAACCTCGGCAACATCTCCGAGCGGGCCGTACATGCCCCCCACAGATGCTTCAATGGAACCAGGACCCCCAGGTTACCCACCAGCGGCCAACACGACTCCAGCAATATCCAGAATAACAACGGAGTCTGGGCAGCGGAACCAAGGAAGTTTTCGAAGAGGCTTCAACAATGAAAGGTGGACCCTACCGTCCGCACAGCAGAACGAAGGAGCCCTCTTGATAATACCCGAACAGCTCGGGCTATTTGAGGAAATATTTGCAAGATGGGAAACCATCACGAGGAACCATGTTTCCGCGCAAGGATTCACTGATGCGCGAGACAATATTGAATACATGGAAAACCTCCTAGGGGAAATAGCTAGGCTTGCATGGGTGCAATGGCGTATGCTATATGGCACAGAATACCAAGCCATTCTTACAGCCAGAGGAGGAAGGGATGGCACTCAAAACATCCTTTCCCAGATGAGAAGGGTCTTCTCATTGGAGGATCCAGCCCAAGGTTCAACCTTGGCTCAAGACACGGCATACCGGGACTTGGAAGACTTTCATGTACAGACATGAAAGATATCCTTTTATACATGAATGACTACCTCAGGTTAGCTACCAAAACTGGAAGGTTGTTTATAGGCACGGAGCTATCTGAGAAGTTCTGGTTAAAAATGCCGGGAGACATTGGCCGAAGAATGAAGGCGGCCTTCGATCAGAGGTATCCTGGAGTAAACATCGGGGTGATACCCAGGATACTATTCGCCTACAAATACCTGGAGGAGGAATGCAAAGACGCCGCATTCAAAAGATCCCTCAAGGATCTTTCCTTCTGCAGCAAGATCCCGATCCCAGGCTACTACACCACAGAAAAGAAGTACGGGGTCAGAAAGGCGAAGACATACAAAGGAAAGCCGCACGACACCCACGTGCGCATTGAGAGAAGGAAGCACCTTGTGCGCAACAGACGCTGCAAGTGCTACCTCTGAGGAGACATGGGGCATTTCGCCAGAGAATGCCCTAATGACAGAAAGAACGTAAAACGGGTTGCCATCTTCGAGCAACTAGATGTTCCAGATAATTATGATTTAATATCTGTGCGGGAAGGAAAGGACCAGAGTGATGCAATATACAGCATCTCAGAAGGGGAGGATCCTCAGAACCTCCATAACTCCCTCCGCCCACTCATACAAAATGAAGTCATATATGTTCTACAGGAACTCGAAGAAGGATGCCAACCGCAAAAGGAAGGGTGCACTAGGCATAACAATGGGCAAAGCTTCATTACCCCAACAACAAGTACTTCTCCCCTGGCACAAGAGGAGTACCCAGCAAAGCTCGTAGGAAAGGCGGTTCTAACCTCCGAAAAGGGCCCATAGGAGCAACTACACTACCTTGCATTCAGGCTAGATGGAGAAACCTACCATCTTCATGATGAGGTGCTACTGGCGCCCGAATCAATATACGAAAATCCCTATGTAATTATTATCAAGGGGATTGTCCAAGACAAAGGAGGACAGGTGTCCCTCATAGGACAATGGCTATACCGCCCAAAAGAAGCACTCACTGAAGATGGGAGTCCAAGAGAATCCAGGGATACAAGAAAACTTTTCTATAGTTTCCATACTGAGGTAGTCCCTGCAGAAAGCGTCATGCATAACTGTATGGTTCACTACATCCCACAGGGTGAGCAAGTACCAAGGCGTACAGAGTACCCAGGATTCATCATACAAGAGCTCAACGACCACACCAACAGAATTCTCAAGGACATAGCATGTGCAGACTATGACAAAGAGCAGCAATCTGAAATCAATCTGCTTATCAAGAAAACAAGGGAGCACCTGACAGGCTCCATGCAACTCAGATGGCCAAAGGCATGTAAGACAGAACCCACAGCCGGACAACGGTGGGCACAGACACCAACGCAACTGCGGATACTCAACAACCTTTTTCGTCAAAGCGACAGGCCCCCTAGAAAGAAGCAAACACAGGACCTGACTTGGGCGCTAAGACTACATGGACCAATCTCTGACGCCAACATCCACAAATGGTTCATGAACAAGAGAGCACGAGTCAAGGAGAAGCAGGCCATCCCTACCACTGGAAGCGTGCCCCTTATATAGAGGGCACAGTGATGTAAGCGCTCACATCAGCTGGTGGTATGAGCTAAGCGCTTACATCAGCATAATAGTAACCTATACTAGGGTAGGCCTATAGCCTTTACATAAGATTCCAAGGGAAGTCTTGTCCTAGGCATAGCCCTCTTATCCTAAGGCGTAGCCTTTACAAAAGACTCCAAAAGAGATCTTATCCTAACGCATAGCCTTTATATCCGAAGGCATAGCCTTTACAGAAGACTCCAAAAGACGTCGCTGTCATAGGCTGGTAGCTCGTCCTTTGGCTAGGTTCGTCCTCTTGCTAGGCTTTGACTTCTTTTTTTGTAGCTCTAGCTACTACTGTACTGTACAACAGGATTCTACTTTCCTGTATTAGCTACTATACTTCCCACCACGCTCCGCCTGCTACGGGACAGTGGTAGGGATGGCCTGCTTCTCCTTGACTCGCGCTCTCTTGTTGATGAACCATTTGTGGATGTTGTCTTCAGAGATTGGTCCATGTAGTCGTAGCGCCGAAGTCAGGTCCTGTGTTTGCTGCTTTCTAGGGGGCCTGTCACTTTGACGGAAAAGGCTGTTGAGCATCCGCAGCTGCGTTGGTGTCGGTGCCCACCGTCGTCCGACTATGGGTTCTGTGTTGCATGCCTTTGGCCAGCTAAATTGTATGGAGCCTGTCAGGTGCTCCCTTATTTTTTGGATAAGCAGCTTTATCTCAGATCACTGTTCTTTGTCATAGTTTGCACATGCTATGTCCTTGAGAAGTCTGTTGGTGTGGTCGTAGAGCTCTTGTAGGATGAATCCCGGGTACTCTGTACGCCTTGGTACTTGCTCACCCTGCGGGATGTAATGAACCACATAGTTGTGCATGACGCTTTCTGCAGGGACTACCTCAGTATGGAAACTATAGAAAAGTTTCCTTGTATCCCTGGATTATCTTGGACTCCCATCTTCTATGAGTGCTTCATTTGGGCAGTACAGCCATTGTCCTATGAGGGACACCTTTCCTCCTTTGTCTTGGAAAATCCCCTTGATGATAATTATGTAGGGATTGGCACATATCGATTCGGGCGCCAGTAGTACCTCATCATGAAGATGGTAGGTTTTTACATCTAGCCTGAATGCGAGGTAGTGTAGTTTCTCTTCCGGGCCCCTTCCGGAGGTTAGGACCGCCTCTCCTACGGGCTCTGCTGGGTACTCCTCTTGTGCCAGGGGAGAAGTACTTGTTGTTGGGGTAATGTAGCTTTGCCTGTTGGTAAGCCTAGTGCACCCTTCCTTTTGCGGTTGGCATCCTTCTTCGAGGTCCTTTAGAACATTTATGACTTCATTTTGTATGAGTGGGCGGAGGGAGTTGTGGAGGTTCTGAGGATCCTCCCCTTCTGAGATGTTGCATATTGTATTACTCTGGTCCTCTCCTTCCTGCATAGATATTAAGTCATAATTATCTAGAACATTTAGTTGCTCGAAGATAGCAACCCTCTTTTCATTCTTTCTGTCATTAGATGCCTCCTCATCTCTTGGGAGGTAGCAGGATTTTCTTGGCGTTACTGGTTGAAATTTTTGGAGGGAGGACTCCCTGCTGAGCCCTGATTGCTGGATATCAATATTCTCTTCTTCCTCCAGCTCTAACTCTTCTACGGTGATGGCCACCGATGCTAACTCCCTTTTGAAGTTGTAAGTGTAGGGGATTTTGAAGCTGTTATCCCCTAGGAGGTTTTCCATGAATTCAATTTTGTCTCGCGCGTCAGTGAATCCCTGTGCAGCAACATGGTTCCTCGTGATGGTTTCCTTTCTTGCAAAAGTCTCCTCAAATAGCCCGAGCTGTTCGGGTTTTTTCAAGAGGGCTCCTTTGTTCTGCTGTGCGGACGGTAGGGTCAACATTTTATTGAGGAAGCCTCTTCGGAAACTTCCTTGGTTCCGCTGCCCAGACTCCGTTGTTGTTCTAGATATTGCTGGAGTCGTGTTGGCCGCTGGCGGGTAACCTTGTGGTCTTGGTTCCATTGAAGCATCTGTGGGGGGCATGTATGGCCTGCTCGGAGATGTTGCCAAGATTAATGTACTTGTGTACAACCTCTCAGATAGCCTTTCGGCTACTTTTTGCAGGACAGGGTACTCCTTCTCCGGTACTTCTTCTTCGATGCCTGCAGCAATAGTAGCACTATGAGGGGGACAAGTGTTACCTTCTTCTTCATGCTTTTCAGAAGGTATGCTAGCTGGTTCCTCCTCATCAGGCTCTTTCTCATCATCTTCATTTCCTAATCCAGTTGGTTCGGGCTTTGGTTGAGCCTCTTCTTCAGTTGTTGTCTTGCAGACACTTTCCTGTAGTAGGATACTGGTGCACTCCAGTTCCTCGCTTGCTTCTGCTTCCTTTTCTTTAAGCTGCTTAGAGTCTTTTTGCAGGCTTGCGCCTAGCTCTAATTCCTTGACTCTTTCTTTGTAGTAGCCCACCTCCTTCTCCAACCGTTCAATTTCCCCTTCACATATTTCTTGCATCAGCCTCTAGCTAGGGAATGGTTCTGGTGGAGCTGGTGTAACTGGGACCGCTGTTTTAAAGTAATAGGGTCCACATAGGTTACAGGCAGTAACCTTGCATTTGGGGCAATGAATCCTTGCCCGCTGCATTGTTTGGATCTTGCAGCACACGCACTTTTCTTCTCCTGGCTGCACGAAGTCGTTATGCTACCAAGAATGAGAACATTTTCCTTGGAAGTATGGTAGCATTACCTGAGGGCGATACCCTCCTTCTAGTTCTCCCAGAACATAAACTGCTCCCTCCTGCTCAGGTGGGTCAGTTGATGAATCCGACGGGTTGGAGTTGGCATCGGCATTGTACTTGTCAGAGGATGTAGAGCCGCAACCATTATGAAGAATGGCTTTCTGCCGGTTGATGGTGTCAGTCTCTTTGCGTTGTGCTTCTTGAAGTTTTTGTAGATACTGCGCATTAAAAGGGATCTCTACATAGTTGGTGTTGTAAGAAGGCCTGTAATAAGAAGAGGTTAGAGGGTAATTGTCTCCTTTTGTGAAGTACCCCTCCTCCGGAGCTTCGTACTCATAGGCTTGTTGGTAGCTTTGCTGGGCCTGATCACACCAATTGTAGTAGTCGTCCCGTGGGGTAGGCAGGTAGTAAGCCATCAGCCTTCAAGCTTTTGCACCTCCTCAGCAAGTATCTGATAAGGATCTCGAAAAACCATTAGTTTGCCTCGTGCCTCCTGAGGCCTTCGCGTGCGTCTCTTGTGCTGTTGGAGAAGCTTGTCCAGCCGTTCAAGGCTGTCTCCTGGTTCTCTTTGCTGGGGTTTTTGCCTGAATGCCTCAAGTACTAGTCCTCGGGCCTCTTGTTTTGAAAGGGGCCTGCTGTCTAGGATTGCAGTTGTTAAAGTCTTCAGAGAAATCTCGAGCCTCGAGATCTCTTGTGTGCAAGCTTGATGTAGTTCGAAGAGTTGTTTTAAGTTCTTTAAGTTAACTCTTGATGCAATACAGGTTTAGTCGTAAAGAACAGACAGGTTGTGAGCTAGTTGGTTGGTGGAAACTTTTGTTACTAAAGCAAAGTCAAGATACTCAAGGCTTAGAGGTTCGGGGAATGTTCATACCCCTCCTGAATGGATTTTTCCCATTCTTCAGACATATGGGCTAAAAAGTTCACAGTTACTACAATTTCCAAAGGATAAATTCCAGTATTAGGTTAAACATGACAATTCCTTACTAGATTAAAGCAATGCTTCAGGATCATACATGTGTGCCCTTGGACTTACTCACGGCCACTCGCCTTCACTGCCATGTTAGGACCTGTCTTTTTTCCTTACACAAAGCTCTTCACCCAGTCAGTAAAAACCATGCTTAATTCTAAACCGCAAATTACCACAAAGGAAAAAGATAGCACTTATGAATTCTTAACACAACATCTTAACACAGTAGTGTAAATCAGGATTTGGGTAATTACGACCCTTACCTCGCACTCTTGGCACCTTGACCTCTTGGGGGTTCTACTCCACCATATCTTTTAGCTAGCTCTGATACCATGAAATTGACCTTCCAAAATGGAAGTATAGTAGCTAATACAGGAAAGTAGAATCCTGTTGTACAGTACGTAGCAGCTATAGCTATGCAATAAGAAGTCAAAGCCTAGCAAGAGGACGAGCCTAGCCAAAGGACGAGCTACCAGCCTATGACAGCGACGTCTTTGGAGTCTTCTGTAAAGGCTATGCCTTAGGATATAAAGGCTACGCCTTAGATAAGATTTCTTTTGGAGTCTTTTGTAAACGCTACGCCTTAGGATATAAAGGCTACGCCTAGGACAAGACTTCCCTTGGAGTCTTATGTAAAGGCTATAGGCCTACCCTAGTATAGGTAACTATTATGCTGATGTAAGCGCTTAGCTCATACCACCAGCTGATGTGAGCGCTTTCATCACCGTGCCCTCTATATAAGGGGCACGCCTCCTTTGTAAATGATCATCGAAAAATAATCCAAGTATCCAAGTATTGTAAGCAATCGTGTTAATTTAGCAATAAGAATCTGAGAGTTTCTCCATATCTTCTCCTTATTTCTTGTTGCTACTTTCGTTCTTGAAAAGAGCTTCCGCGACCTCGAACACTTCAGCGAGCATCGCCGGCGTTAGGAAGGTCGATTTCATCATATCAGAGCTAGCTAAAGATATGGCGGAGTAGAACCCCCAAGAGGTCAAGGTGCCAAGAGTGCGAGGTAAGGGTCGTAATTACCCAAATCCTAATTTACACTACTGTGTTAAGATGTTGTGTTAAGAATTCATAAGTGCTATCTTTTTGCTTTGTGGTAATTTTCGGTTTAGAATTAAGCATGGTTTTTACTGACGGGGTGAAGAGCTTTGTGTAAGGAAAAAGGACAGGTCCTAACTTGGCAGTGAAGCTGAGTGGCCTTGAGTAAGTCCAAGGGCACACCTGTATGATCCTGAAGCATTGCTTTAATCTAGTAAGGAATTGTCATGTTTAACCTAATACTGGAATTTATCCTTGGGAAATTGTAGTAACTGTGAACTTTTTAGCCCATATGTCTGAAGCATGGGAAAAATCCATTCAGGAGGGATATGAACGTTCCCGAACCTCTAGCCTTGAGTATCTTGACCTTGCTTTAGTAACAAAAGTTTCCACCAATCAACTAGCTTAGGAAAGAAAAAAAAAAGAAAGAACTTGTCTGTTATTTACTACAAAACCTGTATTGCATCAGAAGTTAACTTAAAGAACTTAGAACAACTCTTTAACCTGCATCAAGCAAGCACCGGAGTCTATGAACAAGCCCTCAGAAGACTAAAGGCTGCCAGAAGCCTAGGCAGCACCATGGAAATCCTAAGGGAATCCATCCTAAGGGAATCCATGCAGGGGATACATGCCCAGGGGCCTCTGTACCTCGGTCCATGGACTTCTTATCGGATGAAAGTGATGACTAGCAGGATGAGGTGGAGGACCCAAGAGGAACAGTTACTGTAGCACGAGATGATACTTCAAGACGAAGAAGCACAAAACAGCACCACCTGTCCTATCCAGAAAAGAGATAACTATCTCATGGAGGAGACAAATTTGCTCCCTCAGCAACTTGGCCTCCATCCCTCACGGGATGATGAAGAAAATTCAGGAGCGAACAAGGAATCTGTACCTTCTGCAAAAGCAAGTGAAGAGCATAACCAGCCAAATGAAGAGACGGAACCTCTAGGTGAAAAGGAGCCACTACAAGCGAAGCCAGGAAGGGAAGCACCAAGCATGACCAACTCTGAAGAGGTAACAAACCCCCGTGGTATGCTAAATCAAATGACTACGCCCTTTATGCTAGAAATTGAAGACAAGCACCAAAGCTGCCCTCGCTACGAAAGGGAATCACTACAGCAACTCCACTACGGGCAGTGCAAGCAGACGATTAAAGAGCAGCACGACTACATCTCATGGTACGAAGAGGAGATCGCCCAGCTACAAGAAACGCCACAAGATCAGGACACTGCAAAGCTGAAAAAGGCCAGGAAAAAGAAGAGAGATACTCCTACACCTGCTATGACGAATCAAGAACCAGGAGGACCGAGAAAGGTCACAGAATCAGACATTCCAGAAGGGGTTGTGTTTAACCCCCTTCCAGATAAAGGAGGCATCCATGCCTTTGGCAAGAAGGAGGAATGGGATACCCTAGGGGAACCCAGTGGTAAGTTTAATTATTATGTCCGATACTCACCACCCCCATCATTCTACTTGCCTTTTCCCAAGGACAGCGAAGCTACTGGCTGGAACGATGATGAAGGATCGGCTGAAGGAAAGAAACCTGCCAACTCCTCTATAAATAATGAAGCAAATGCCCCACAGGACAATACAGCAACAGAAGCTGAAATACTCCGTTTGAAGGAAGTCAGCCACGGAGAGGTCAAAGAGGGATATCAACCTCAGGTACCGTTGCTTGCCAAAAGCACCAATTCCCCAAGCAAACCTTCACAAACTAAAGTCCTTCAAGACAAGGAGGCATATCACCTTCAACCACAAGAAGAGAGGGCTAAATGCCAGGGGAAGAAGCAGAGGAAAAAGAAAGTTCTGCATTGCTTCAACTTAAATGAAGAAACCTACAATCTGGCTGATGAGGTAATGCTTTTCCCTAACACAATGAATGAAAAGCCTTATGTCATGATTATCAAGAAGATTGTCCAAGACAAGGATGGAAAAATATGCTTTACTGGGCAATGGTTATATCGCCCGGAAGAAGCACGCCTGATTGATGGGAGTACAAGGAGATTTAGGGATACTAGGGAACTCTTTTATAGTTTCCACACTGATAGAATCCCTATAGAATCTATCATGCACAAATGTGTAGTTCATTACATCCCACAAAACAAGCAGCTGCCACTCCGCACAAAGCAACCTGGATTCATTGTGCAGGAAATTTATGACCACACTCAGAAGATTCTAAAGGATCTAGTGTCCAATGACTATGACATGAAAAGGCAATATGAAATTGGGCTCCTGATCGAAAGGACAACAGCACTGCTGGGCAAACACCCAGAAGCCTTCACCAATCCAGAAGCCTTCACCAATCCGGCTAGCAGCTTGCAGAACAACACCAAGGCGAAGCATCTACACTCCAACGCAACAGCAAGCGGAAAGATCAGTAGCACAGGAGAAGAAAACCGCCCAAGGAGCACATATTGCATGCACCAAACAATGCAAAAGGTGAAAACCCATTGCCCCAAATGCAAGCTTATACAGGAGCAACGATATTATATTGCATGGTGCGAGGGAGAAATTGAGCGACTGATGAAAGAAGTCGAAGGGAGAGCACAGGAGTTAGAAGCAGACCTGCACAAACACTATAATGAAAAGGAAGAAAAATCAGCAGCAGGACCAGCGGAAGAACAAGAACATACCAATGTTCTATTCCAAGCAAGTGAAATAGACAGAGCAACCCAGCTCAACTCAGAACCAAGAATGGTAAACAACATGCTCTACAGTATGCTTATTGTACTTGAAATACCAAATCTTCCCAGGTTCCAAGTACAAGCAATACTAGACACAGGAGCTACCGCGTGCTGTATTGATGAAGCATCGGTACCACCTGAAGCACTGGCGCCAACTAATTGCATCATACAAGTCAACGACGTCAACTCTCAACAAATGATGAACAGGAGACTCAAGCAGGGAAAGATGTTCATCGGAGATAGCAGCTTCCACATCCCCTGCACGTACAGTTTCCAAATGAAGCCAGGGAATGGAATCCAATTCATTATTGGATGTAACTTCCTGCGAACTATGCATGGGGGAGTACGTATACAAGGTAATACGGTTACCTTTCATACTACCCCTGTGCAAACGGAGAAGGCCACAGCTGTGGACAATCTGGAGGAGGCCCTCGTACCAGCAGCCGGCACCCCACTGTCCACCGCCACTAACACGTAGCAGGCGGAGCATGGTAGGAAGTATAGCTACCACTGTCCCGTAGCAGGCGGAGCGTGGTGGGAAGTATAGTAGCTAATACAGGAACATAGAATCCTGTTGTACAGTACGTAGTAGCTATAGCTATGAAATAAGAAGTCAAAGCCTAGCAAGAGGACGAGCCTAGCCAAAGGACGAGCTACCAGCCTATGACAGCGACGTCTTTGGAGTCTTCTGTAAAGGCTATGCCTT
>RXID01002546.1:0-17219 GCA_005019695.1 Trichopus zeylanicus subsp. travancoricus | reverse complement strand
CGCCCGGAATTATATCCCAAATTTGGGAACATTACTCGGGCCACTCTACGCTAAGACCAGTCCAACCGGAGAAAAACGGTGGAATACTCAAGACTGGGACTTAGTGGCCAGAATCAAAGCACTGGTGCAGCAATTACCAGATCTGGAACTACCACCAGAACACAGCGACATGATTCTGGAAACAGACGGTTGTATGACCGGATGGGGTGGGATCTGTAATTGGAAACCGCAGAAGTATGACCCCAAATCAACCGAAAGGATCTGCGCCTACGCCAGCGGCAAATTTCAGCCACTCAAATCAACGATTGATGCTGAGCTCTTTGCCGTGATGAATTCCTTAGAGGCGCTCAAAATATATTATTTGGACAAGGCTGAACTGACAATCCGGACGGACTGTCAGGCAATTATTAGTTTCTTCACTAAATCAGCCAACAACAAGCCTTCCCGTGTACGCTGGATGGCCTTCACAGATTATATCACAGGCACAGGACTGACGATGCAGTTCGAACATGTTCACGGAGGAGACAACCACCTGGCTGACACCCTCTCACGACTGATCACTGCCCTTGTCTTTTCAGGATGGACTGTCCCAACAGATCTGGAGGCCCTCCATCTAATAGCCACCACCGTCCAGGAAGCACCACAAGCCGCCCCGCACATCATACAGAAATACCTTACAGCGGCCACTCTCTTGTGCAACACTATGACCAACAACTCCGTCATCTCCGGGACCTCCCCATGTCCCTCACCGAATATGATGCTACAAGAAGGCAGCTGCAACAATTGGAGCGCCAAAGTGCCCAAAACGCCCTTACCGCCCTCCAACACTTCCGGGCCCTGTACGCCCTCCAGTTAGCAGAAGCAGCAAAGCGCGCAAAACACAAGACCACGGGTAACTTCTGGGCCCAGTGGTACCCTGTTCTCACACAAATCGACACACAACTCGAAACAGCAGTCAACCTCACAGCTGACTCAGCACAACGACTGCCTGCCTTCCTGTTCTGAACCGGACCAGCTGACTTGCGCGCGAAGCAAAGGAAACGCATCGCTACTTTACTTCAACCAGAAGAAACGCATCGCTACTTTACTTCAACCAGAAGAAACGCATCGCCACCTTATCCCTCGTTATGTAAAGTAGATAAGATAGCTAACAGCAGCCCACTGCTGTCCCCTCTTGATGTAAGCTCTTATCACAGTTGTATCCTTCCGCTATAAATATAGCTCTTGGGCCTTCATGCAAGGCACGCAAGAACTTAGCCAAAAACTTCTCTGAGTATTTCCATTTCCGCAAAAACCCGCAAAATCCCAATTTCCGCAAAAACCCGCAAAATCCCTGGTATCAGAGCTCAGTTCTTTCCATGGCTGAGTAAAACCCCTTCGGTCTAGGTACTCTTTAGGGGCGAGTGTGTTGGTTTCCAACCGTATGGCCGTTACTACCCAGACCATCGTGTGCCGAAAAATCCTGGATTGACCCCTCGGGTGGCACAGAGGCTGGACCTAATAAGTCCACCGCAAGGTCAATATTGGGAAAGAAGTAGGTAACCCTGGTTTAGGTGAGAAGGAGACTGAAGTATGTCTTCTGCCAAGCTTAGTGTCTGAACTGCAAAAGGCCGCAGTGCGCGTAAATCTGCAAGAGGCAGTAGCTGCCAGTCGGATGAGCAGGACTGATACTTGGCAAAGCCTTTGACATCCTCCTAGTACTCATCTCTTGTTCGATACGGAAGGATCGATACCACACACTTGGACTCTCGAGTACTTAGACTGTTTCTCTTCTTCATCTCCGTCCCTGTTTGTGTATGAACACTTTCTTGCCAGCTAAAACAACCAGCTCTTACCAAGAAGCCTTGAAGGCCGTAGAACCGATTGATCACCCAGCAACCGGTTTTGTCAAACCAAGAGGAACAAGCCAAATTAAATGGCAACCTCTCAGGTTCGGCTGCAGGAACAACAGCCCCAGCCCTTGGTCGAGGACCAAATCCGGGACTACCGGCGAAACAAACGCCGACTGTACAACACACAGCAGGCCACACGACGGATATTCCGCCGTCTCACAGGCCAACCAACGGAACATCTCCTGGAACAACATCTTGACCCCCAGGAACAATTGCGACTCTCGATGCGGGAGAGGGCAGCTATCGCCCCCGCCGAAGTCCTTTATCATTCCCGCACAGACGATGATCACCATAGGGTGTATATGCATCGTTCTGAAGAGTCCATCAGCTGCGTAGGAGACGCACAAGTGGACCGCAATTTTATTCAAGAAGAAAGTTATCAACAGCTGGTACACAGTAAGATGAAGTTTATTCATCTTGGCGTGATGCAGGTTCGATTACAGATCCTCCATCGACATGCCGAGGGCACGATGGCCCTTGTTGTGTTCCGAGACAACCGATGGCATGGTGACAAAGCCTTAATCGCCACTATGGAAGTAGACCTGACACAGGGAAGTCAGCTGGTGTATATCATTCCTGATATGATGCTTACACTTGGTGACTTTTACAGGAATATACAGATCTCCCTGCTTACTCGTGGCTATGACACTTGGCGGTGTGGTGAAGCAAACTTACTCATCACCCGAGGACTTATCGGGCGTCTCTCGAACACCCCGAATGTGGCCTTTGCCTATGAGGTCACAGGCGTTATTGACTATCTGGCTAGTCATGGGATACATGCTCTCCCTGGGAAGCGGTACTCAACAGAACAATTATGCGGGATGAACTGGCTTCTCCAGCCTTCTCGCGTTATCCCAGTACCCCTGACACCCTCGGAAGTCACATGTCATACGCTCTTGGATGGACGAGTGTCCTTGAGCTTCAACCAGTATGCCTCCATTCCTACCTCTGATGCACTAGAGGAAGAGGACACTGAGATTGTTGCCGTCCTACTCCAGGACCTACAAAAAGCAGAACCCGAAGCAAGATGGGATACCCTGGGGGAACCCAGTGGCAAATTTGACTATTATGTCAGGTATGCAGCACCTCCCTCTTACTTCGAGCCCTTCCCCATGATCCCTACCGGATGGGATGTTGATCCTAGCCCAGCTGCACAAGAAATAACTCAACAGCAACAGACCAGTACCAGAAGGCGACAGAAAACCCGTAAAGTGATGCCAGCACGAAAGTGGCGCCAGCGCCTGACTCAACAGCGGCAAGAGGGGCGACCAAAAGGGAGCAGTAGCCAGACTCCACCCTGCGGAACCCATGCAGGAGATACACGCCCAGGGGCCTCTGTACTCCGGTCCATGGATCCACCGCAGGAGGAGGCTGATGACAACTTCCACTTAATCGCCACCTGGCCTCAGGAAGATATGTCCAACCCGACTACAGATCCGGAAGAATACTGTGAGTATTTACAGTATTATCATGATCATGAAATCCTTGCTACTCTCGGTGAAGATAGCTGGGATATGGACTATCCGCAACGGGCACCACAACAGGCAAAGCCAACTGAACGGCTTTGCTCTTCGTCCATTGTGTCCGAATACAGGCCTCCGGTTGATTCCACGATGGGTCCAGTCAACTACCCGCCAGCGGCAAGAACTGACCCTGGTCCAAGCCACGGACCAACGGTGGAAAACTACATCCCAAAGAACCTGAGGTTTAAAGCAAAAAATACGTCAGAATGGTGGAACCTCCCTTCGGCTCAACAGCAATCTGGGGCAATCTTCGTCATGCCCCTGCAAATTGGCCAATTCAACGACGTATTTATGCGTTGGGAGTCGATCACCAAAAATACAGTAGCCCTACAAGGTTTTACCGACGCTCGGACAAAAACCGAGTTCATTGAAAACCTACTGGGAGAATCTGAGAAACTAGCATGGATCCAATGGCGGATGGCTTATCCCATGGAGTATCAGCACTTACTGGACCATGCCGATGGCGCGGATGGGACGCAGAACATCTTGTCACAAATCCGCACCATCTTCGCCTTGGAAGATCCCTACCAAGGCTCGACAGCCATACAAGAAGAGGCCTATAGGGATCTCGAACGCCTGACCTGCCATAACTTACGGGATATTATCCCGTTTCTTAATGATTACATGCAGGTTGCCTCTCGGACCGGTAGGCTGTTCACCGGCCCAGAATTATCAGAGAAGCTGTGGTCAAAAATGCCTGGGAACATTGGAAAGAAGATTAAAGCAGCATTTGAAGCAAAACACCCAGGTAACACTATTGGTGTATATCCACGCATTCTCTTTACATACAAGTATTTGGAAGAAGCATGCAAGGAAGCGGCCTTCACCCGAGCCCTCAAGGATCTCTCCTTCTGCCAAGACATACCCATCCCGGGGTATTATCAAAGACCCAAACGAAAGTTTGGTGTCCGCCGATCCACAACTTACAAAGGAAAGCCGCACCCCTCACATGCAAGAATAGAGAAAAAGAAGCACCTCATCCGCAATCGACGATGCCGGTGCTTTCTCTGTGGCGAAGAAGGACATTTTGCTCGCGAATGTCCTAATGAGCGACGCAATGTCAAACGCGTCGCCATGTTTGAACAGCTGGAACTGCCAGCTGATTGTGAAATTGTCTCTGTCCAAGAAGGGGACGACCCGAGTGATGCTATTTACAGCATCTCGGAAGACGAAGACACAGCCATCTTGGAAGAGAAGATCTTTATGTTCCGGGAAGAAGATCGGACATGGTGGATAGGTCCTACTGGCGGTTACCGTGCCATGGTCCGTGTTTCCCAAGCCCAATACGAATGCAGTCACTACTGGGACGTCAACAACGATGTTCCCGATGCTTATGAACGATGCTGCTGCTGCCAAGCACCATCCCAGAAGCGGTATCGCATGCACTGTGCCAACTGCCACTTAACTGTGTGTGGCCGCTGCAGTTCGTATTACTTTGACAAGCGAGTGCCTGTTGCTCAAACATCCACAGCAAGGTATGACACCACAACCTTACTCCTTGAACAACAACAGTACATTTCTGCTTGTGAAGGGCAACAGACGCAGTTACAACAACAGCTCGCCACAGCCCAGGCAGAAAATGATGCTTTGCAACTCCGCCTCCGCCAATTACAACAAGAGGCGAACCATTGGAAACAGAAGTACCATGACCTGGAACAGGCTACCATGGAGGTTGACCGTCTCGTACTCGAACGTCATGACCTCCAGCGTGACCACCTGGCCACCCCTTGCGCCCCTGGAAGCGTGGTGGGAGATCTGCACGTTTTCCTCGTGGAGAATACACAACAGCTGCTAGCCGCAGAAGCTCAAGTGCCTCCCCCACAACCACGGCGAACCAAAAATATGCTGTACAACCTGAAGGTGAAATTTAATATTCCTCAGGTTGTTCCCTTTGAGGTTAACGCCATCCTTGATACAGGAGCAACGACCTGTTGCATTGACCAAGGTGTCGCTCCTGATGATGCCCTGGAAGCTAATCCCTTCCTAGTACATTTTAGCGGCATCAATTCACGAACCTCGGCGAACAAGAAACTGAAAGTTGGCCGAATGCTGATTGGGGAAAATATCTTCCGAATCCCCTACACGTATGCCTTCCCAATGAAGCTCGGGGAGGCTATTCAGATGATCCTCGGCTGCAACTTCATCCGCGCCATGCAGGGCGGCGTGCGGATTGAAGGCAATACAGTGACGTTTTATAAAAACGTCACGACCATTCATACTCTTCCCTCTGTTCCCACTGCAGCAGCCATTGCAGAGCTGGATCTCGAAGAGGAGGAGGATCTTCACATTCAGGAAGCGGTACAATATGCCGTAACACAACCGCAACAGCAGCTCACCAAAAAGCTAAGCTCCATCCTGGAGGAACTGCGGCAACAGGGTTATATTGGTGATAACCCGCTCAAATACTGGGCCAAGAATCAGATCCTCTGCCAGCTTGACATTAAGAATCCGGATTTCATTATTGAAGACCGGCCTCTGAAGCATACCACTCCACAAGCAAAAGCTGCATATGCGAAACATGTCAAAGCTCTCCTGGATCTTGGAGTCATCAGACCCAGCAAAAGCCGGCATCGCACAACAGCGATTATTGTCAATTCCGGCACTTATATTGATCCCCAGACTGGTCAAGAAGTCAAAGGAAAAGAGCGCCTGGTCTTTAATTATCGGCGCCTCAATGATATCACTCACAAGGACCAGTATAGTCTCCCTGGGATTAATACCATCCTACACAAGGTGAGTCGAAGCCGTATCTACTCCAAATTTGACCTTAAGTCAGGTTTTCATCAAGTTGCCATGCATCCTGACTCGGTCGCTTGGACCGCCTTTTGGGTCCCCGCTGGTCTCTACGAATGGCTAGTCATGCCATTCGGGTTAAAAAATGCACCTGCCATCTTCCAAAGGAAGATGGATTCTTGCTTCAAAGGAACAGAAGACTTTATTGCCGTCTACATCGATGATATTCTGGTATTCTCTTCCTCTGTAGCAGAACATGAACAACACTTGCAGACCATGCTTCAGATCGGCAAGACTTATGGGCTAATTCTGAGCCCAACCAAAATGAAGCTCGCGGTCTCCGAAGTCGAATTTCTTGGGGCAGTGCTGGGTAACCAGCGGATCAAATTACAGCCCCATATTATCAAGAAGATCGCCACCTTTCAGGAACAAGAACTCTTGACCACAAAAGGGCTCCGAGCTTGGCTCGGAATACTGAATTACGCCCGGAATTATCTTCCCAATTTGGGAACATTACTCGGGCCACTCTACGCTAAGACCAGTCCAACCGGAGAAAAACGGTGGAATACTCAAGACTGGGACTTAGTAGCCAGAATCAAAGCACTGGTGCAGCAATTACCAGATCTAGAACTACCACCAGAACACAGCTACATGCTTCTGGAAACAGACGGTTGTATGACCGGATGGGGTGGAATCTGCAAATGGAAACCACAGAAGTATGACCCCAAATCAACCGAAAGGATCTGCGCCTACGCCAGCGGCAAATTTCAGCCACTCAAATCAACAATTGATGCTGAGCTCTTTGCCGTGATGAATTCCTTAGAGGCGCTCAAAACATATTATTTGGACAAGGCTGAACTGACAATCCGGACGGACTGTCAGGCAATTATTAGTTTCTTCAATAAATCAGCCAACAACAAGCCTTCCCGTGTACGCTGGATGGCCTTCACAGATTATATCACAGGCACAGGACTGACGATGCCGTTCGAACATGTTCACGGAGGAGACAACCACCTGGCTGACACCCTCTCACGACTGATCACTGCCCTTGTCTTTTCAGGATGGCCTGTCCCAACAGATCTGGAGGCCCTCCATCTAATAGCCACCACCGTCCAGGACGCACCACAAGCAGCCCCGCACATCATACAGAAATACCTTACAGCGGCCACTCTCTTGTGCAACACTATGACCAACAACTCCGTCATCTCCGGGACCTCCCCATGTCCCTCACCGCATATGATGCTACAAGAAGGCAGCTGCAACAATTGGAGCGCCAAAGTGCCCAAAACGCCCTTACCGCCCTCCAACACTTCCGGGCCCTGTACGCCCTCAAGTTAGCAGAAGCAGCAAAGCGCGCAAAACACAAGACCACGGGTAACTTCTGGGCCCAGTGGTACCCTGTTCTCACACAAATCGACACACAACTCGAAACAGCAGTCAACCTCACAGCTGACTCAGCACAACGACTGCCTGCCTTCCTGTTTTGAACCGGACCAGCTTACTTGCGCGCGAAGCAAAGGAAACGCATCGCTACTTTACTTCAACCAGAAGAAACGCATCGCTACTTTACTTCAACCAGAAGAAACGCATCGCCACCTTATCCCTCTTTATGTAAAGTAGATAAGATAGCTAACAGCAGCCCACTGCTGTCCCCTCTGGATGTAAGCTCTTATCACAGTTGTATCCTTCCGCTATAAATATAGCTCTTGGGCCTTCATGCAAGGCACGCAAGAACTTAGCCAAAAACTTCTCTGAGTATTTCCATTTCCAGTCTGTGTATGTTTGTGTACACGCCCAGGGGCCTCTGTACTCCGGTCCATGGATCCACCGCAGGAGGAGGCTGATGACAACTTCCACTTAATCGCCACCTGGCCTCAGGAAGATATGTCCCACCCGACTACAGATCCGGAAGAATACTGTGAGTATTTACAGTATTATCATGATCATGAAATCCTTGCTACTCTCGGTGAAGATAGCTGGGATATGGACTATCCGCAACGGGCACCACAACAGGCAAAGCCAACTGAACGGCTTTGCTCTTTGTCCATTGTGTCCGAATACAGGCCTCCGGTTGATTCCACGATGGGTCCAGTCAACTACCCGCCAGCGGCAAGAACTGACCCTGGTCCAAGCCACGGACCAACGGTGGAAAACTACATCCCAAAGAACCTGAGGTTTAAAGCAAAAAATACGTCAGAATGGTGGAACCTCCCTTCGGCTCAACAGCAATCTGGGGCAATCTTCGTCATGCCCCTGCAAATTGGCCACTTCAACGACGTATTTATGCGTTGGGAGTCGATCACCAAAAATACAGTAGCCCTACAAGGTTTTACCGACGCTCGGACAAAAACCGAGTTCATTGAAAACCTACTGGGAGAATCTGAGAAACTAGCATGGATCCAATGGCGGATGGCTTATCCCATGGAGTATCAGCACTTACTGGACCATGCCGATGGCGCGGCTGGGACGCAGAACATCTTGTCACAAATCCGCACCATCTTCGCCTTGGAAGATCCCTACCAAGGCTCGACAGCCATACAAGAAGAGGCCTATAGGGATCTCGAACGCCTGACCTGCCATAACTTACGGGATATTATCCCGTTTCTTAATGATTACATGCAGGTTGCCTCTCGGACCGGTCGGCTGTTCACCGGCCCAGAATTATCAGAGAAGCTGTGGTCAAAAATGCCTGGGAACATTGGAGAGAAGATTAAAGCAGCATTTGAAGCAAAACACCCAGGTAACACTATTGGTGTATATCCACGCATTCTCTTTACATACAAGTATTTGGAAGAAGCAGGCAAGGAAGCGGCCTTCACCCGAGCCCTCAAGGATCTCTCCTTCTGCCAAGACATACCCATCCCGGGGTATTATCAAAGACCCAAACGAAAGTTTGGTGTCCGCCGATCCACAACTTACAAAGGAAAGCCGCACCCCGCACATGCAAGAATAGAGAAAAAGAAGCACCTCATCCGCAATCGACGATGCCGGTGCTTTCTCTGTGGCGAAGAAGGACATTTTGCTCGCGAATGTCCTAATGAGCGACGCAATGTCAAACGCGTCGCCATGTTTGAACAGCTGGAACTGCCAGCTGATTGTGAACTTGTCTCTGTCCAAGAAGGGGACGACCCGAGTGATGCTATTTACAGCATCTCGGAAGACGAAGACACAGCCATCTTGGAAGAGAAGATCTTTATGTTCCGGGAAGAAGATCGGACATGGTGGATAGGTCCTACTGGCGGTTACCGTGCCATGGTCCGTGTTTCCCAAGGCCAATACGAATGCAGTCACTACTGGGACGTCAACAACGATGTTCCCGATGCTTATGAACGATGCTGCTGCTGCCAAGCACCATCCCAGAAGCGGTATCGCATGCACTGTGCCAACTGCCACTTAACTGTGTGTGGCCGCTGTAGTTCGTATTACTTTGACAAGCGAGTGCCTGTTGCTCAAACATCCACAGCAAGGTATGACACCACAACCTTACTCCTTGAACAACAACAGTACATTTCTGCTTGTGAAGGGCAACAGACGCAGTTACAACAACAGCTCGCCACAGCCCAGGCAGAAAATGATGCTTTGCAACTCCGCCTCCGCCAATTACAACAAGAGGCGAACCATTGGAACCAGAAGTACCATGACCTGGAACAGGCTACCATGGAGGTTGACCGTCTCGTACTCGAACGTCATGACCTCCAGCGTGACCACCTGGCCACCCCTTGCGCCCCTGGAAGCGTGGTGGGAGATCTGCACGTTTTCCTCGTGGAGAATACACAACAGCTGCTAGCCGCAGAAGCTCAAGTGCCTCCCCCACAACCACGGCGAACCAAAAATATGCTGTACAACCTGAAGGTGAAATTTAATATTCCTCAGGTTGTTCCCTTTGAGGTTAACGCCATCCTTGATACAGGAGCAACGACCTGTTGCATTGACCAAGGTGTCGCTCCTGATGATGCCCTGGAAGCTAATCCCTTCCTAGTACATTTTAGCGGCATCAATTCACGAACCTCGGCGAACAAGAAACTGAAAGTTGGCCGAATGCTGATTGGGGAAAATATCTTCCGAATCCCCTACACGTATGCCTTCCCAATGAAGCTCGGGGAGGATATTCAGATGATCCTCGGCTGCAACTTCATCCGCGCCATGCAGGGCGGCGTGCGGATTGAAGGCAATACAGTGACGTTTTATAAAAACGTCACGACCATTCATACTCTTCCCTCTGTTCCCACTGCAGCAGCCATTGCAGAGCTGGATCTCGAAGAGGAGGAGTATCTTCACATTCAGGAAGCGGTACAATATGCCGTAACACAACCGCAACAGCAGCTCACCAAAAAGCTAAGCTCCATCCTGGAGGAACTGCGGCAACAGGGTTATATTGGTGATAACCCGCTCAAATACTGGGCCAAGAATCAGATCCTCTGCCAGCTTGACATTAAGAATCCGGATTTCATTATTGAAGACCGGCCTCTGAAGCATATCACTCCACAAGCAAAAGCTGCATATGCGAAACATGTCAAAGCTCTCCTGGATCTTGGAGTCATCAGACCCAGCAAAAGCCGGCATCGCACAACAGCGATTATTGTCAATTCCGGCACTTATATTGATCCCCAGACTGGTCAAGAAGTCAAAGGAAAAGAGCGCATGGTCTTTAATTATCGGCGCCTCAATGATATCACTCACAAGGACCAGTATAGTCTCCCTGGGATTAATACCATCCTACACAAGGTGAGTCGAAGCCGTATCTACTCCAAATTTGACCTTAAGTCAGGTTTTCATCAAGTTGCCATGCATCCTGACTCGGTCGCTTGGACCGCCTTTTGGGTCCCCGATGGTCTCTACGAATGGCTAGTCATGCCATTCGGGTTAAAAAATGCACCTGCCATCTTCCAAAGGAAGATGGATTCTTGCTTCAAAGGAACAGAAGACTTTATTGCCGTCTACATCGATGATATTCTGGTATTCTCTTCCTCTGTAGCAGAACATGAACAACACTTGCAGACCATGCTTCAGATCTGCAAGACTTATGGGCTAATTCTGAGCCCAACCAAAATGAAGCTCGCGGTCTCCGAAGTCGAATTTCTTGGGGCAGTGCTGGGTAACCAGCGGATCAAATTACAGCCCCATATTATCAAGAAGATCGCCACCTTTCAGGAACAAGAACTCTTGACCACAAAAGGGCTCCGAGCTTGGCTCGGAATACTGAATTACGCCCGGAATTATATTCCCAATTTGGGAACATTACTCGGGCCACTCTACGCTAAGACCAGTCCAACCGGAGAAAAACGGTGGAATACTCAAGACTGGGACTTAGTAGCCAGAATCAAAGCACTGGTGCAGCAATTACCAGATCTAGAACTACCACCAGAACACAGCTACATGATTCTGGAAACAGACGGTTGTATGACCGGATGGGGTGGAATCTGCAAATGGAAACCACAGAAGTATGACCCCAAATCAACCGAAAGGATCTGCGCCTACGCCAGCGGCAAATTTCAGCCACTCAAATCAACAATTGATGCTGAGCTCTTTGCCGTGATGAATTCCTTAGAGGCGCTCAAAATATATTATTTGGACAAGGCTGAACTGACAATCCGGACGGACTGTCAGGCAATTATTAGTTTCTTCAATAAATCAGCCAACAACAAGCCTTCCCGTGTACGCTGGATGGCCTTCACAGATTATATCACAGGCACAGGACTGACGATGCAGTTCGAACATGTTCACGGAGGAGACAACCACCTGGCTGACACCCTCTCACGACTGATCACTGCCCTTGTCTTTTCAGGATGGCCTGTCCCAACAGATCTGGAGGCCCTCCATCTAATAGCCACCACCGTCCAGGAAGCACCACAAGCAGCCCCGCACATCATACAGAAATACCTTACAGCGGCCACTCTCTTGTGCAACACTATGACCAACAACTCCGGGACCTCCCCATGTCCCTCACCGAATATGATGCTACAAGAAGGCAGCTGCAACAATTGGAGCGCCAAAGTGCCCAAAACGCCCTTACCGCCCTCCAACACTTCCGGGCCCTGTACGCCCTCAAGTTAGCAGAAGCAGCAAAGCGCGCAAAACACAAGACCACGGGTAACTTCTGGGCCCAGTGGTACCCTGTTCTCACACAAATCGACACACAACTCGAAACAGCAGTCAACCTCACAGCTGACTCAGCACAACGACTGCCTGCCTTCCTGTTCTGAACCGGACCAGCTTACTTGCGCGCGAAGCAAAGGAAACGCATCGCTACTTTACTTCAACCAGAAGAAACGCATCGCTACTTTACTTCAACCAGAAGAAACGCATCGCCACCTTATCCCTCTTTATGTAAAGTAGATAAGATAGCTAACAGCAGCCCACTGCTGTCCCCTCTTGATGTAAGCTCTTATCACAGTTGTATCCTTCCGCTATAAATATAGCTCTTGGGCCTTCATGCAAGGCACGCAAGAACTTAGCTAAAAACTTCTCTGAGTATTTCCATTTCCGCAAAAACCCGCAAAATCCCTGGTATCAGAGCTCAGTTCTTTCCATGGCTGAGTAAAACCCCTTCGGTCTAGGTACTCTTTAGGGGCGAGTGTGTTGGTTTCCAACCGTATGGCCGTTACTACCCAGACCATCGTGTGCCGAAAAATCCTGGATTGACCCCTCGGGTGGCACAGAGGCTGGACCTAATAAGTCCACCGCAAGGTCAATATTGGGAAAGAAGTAGGTAACCCTGGTTTAGGTGAGAAGGAGACTGAAGTATGTCTTCTGCCAAGCTTAGTGTCTGAACTGCAAAAGGCCGCAGTGCGCGTAAATCTGCAAGAGGCAGTAGCTGCCAGTCGGATGAGCAGGACTGATACTTGGCAAAGCCTTTGACATCCTCCTAGTACTCATCTCTTGTTCGATACGGAAGGATCGATACCACACACTTGGACTCTCGAGTACTTAGACTGTTTCTCTTCTTCATCTCCGTCCCTGTTTGTGTATGAACACTTTCTTGCCAGCTAAACAACCAGCTCTTACCAAGAAGCCTTGAAGGCCGTAGAACCGATTGATCACCCAGCAACCGGTTTTGTCAAACCAACAGAGACCCTGAAAGAAATTCAGAGTGATCTCCAGTTCCTAAGAACACGACAACCAAGGAACTCTGTTCCTGAGTCCCTCCTCACACGACTTGAGCAGTTGTCGCTCGGTCCAAAAGTACGACCTCCCGAACCACGTGGGAGACTACTTGTGAACAAGGACCCTTTGCTTATTTTGCAGGAGGAACAAGCCAAATTAAATGGCAACCTCTCAGGTTCGGCTGCAGGAACAACAGCCCCAGCCCTTGGTCGAGGACCAAATCCGGGACTACCGGCGAAACAAACGCCGACTGTACAACACACAGCAGGCCACACGACGGATATTCCGCCGTCTCACAGGCCAACCAACGGAACATCTCCTGGAACAACATCTTGACCCCCAGGAACAATTGCGACTCTCGATGCGGGTGAGGGCAGCTATCGCCCCCGCCGAAGTCCTTTATCATTCCCGCACAGACGATGATCACCATAGGGTGTATATGCATCGTTCTGAAGAGTCCATCATCTGCGTAGGAGACGCACAAGTGGACCGCAATTTTATTCAAGAAGAAAGTTATCAACAGCTGGTACACAGTAAGATGAAGTTTATTCATCTTGGCGTGATGCAGGTTCGATTACAGATCCTCCACCGACATGCCGAGGGCACGATGGCCCTTGTTGTGTTCCGAGACAACCGATGGCATGGTGACAAAGCCTTAATCGCCACTATGGAAGTAGACCTGACACAGGGAAGTCAGCTGGTGTATATCATTCCTGATATGATGCTTACACTTGGTGACTTTTACAGGAATCTACAGATCTCCCTGCTTACTCGTGGCTATGACACTTGGCGGTGTGGTGAAGCAAACTTACTCATCACCCGAGGACTTATCGGGCGTCTCTCGAACACCCCGAATGTGGCCTTTGCCTATGAGGTCACAGGCGTTATTGACTATCTGGCTAGTCATGGGGTACATGCTCTCCCTGGGAAGCGGTACTCAACAGAACAATTATGCGGGATGAACTGGCTTCTCCAGCCTTCTCGCGTTATCCCAGTACCCCTGACACCCTCGGAAGTCACATGTCATACGCTCTTGGATGGACGAGTGTCCTTGAGCTCCAACCAGTATGCCTCCATTCCTACCTCTGATGCACTAGAGGAAGAGGACACTGAGATTGTTGCCGTCCTACTCCAGGACCTACAAAAAGCAGAACCCGAAGCAAGATGGGATACCCTGGGGGAACCCAGTGGCAAATTTGACTATTATGTCAGGTATGCAGCACCTCCCTCTTACTTCGAGCCCTTCCCCCTGATCCCTACCGGATGGGATGTTGATCCTAGCCCAGCTGCACAAGAAATAACTCAACAGCAACAGACCAGTACCAGAAGGCGACAGAAAACCCGTAAAGTGATGCCAGCACGAAAGTGGCGCCAGCGCCTGACTCAACAGCGGCAAGAGTGGCGACAAAAAGGGAGCAGTAGCCAGACTCCACCCTGCGGAACCCATGCAGGAGATACACGCCCAGGGGCCTCTGTACTCCGGTCCATGGATCCACCGCAGGAGGAGGCTGATGACAACTTCCACTTAATCGCCACCTGGCCTCAGGAAGATATGTCCAACCCGACTACAGATCCGGAAGAATACTGTGAGTATTTACAGTATTATCATGATCATGAAATCCTTGATACTCTCGGTGAAGATAGCTGGGATATGGACTATCCGCAACGGGCACCACAACAGGCAAAGCCAACTGAACGGCTTTGCTCTTCGTCCATTGTGTCCGAATACAGGCCTCCGGTTGATTCCACGATGGGTCCAGTCAACTACCCGCCAGCGGCAAGAACTGACCCTGGTCCAAGCCACGGACCAACGGTGGAAAACTACATCCCAACGAACCTGAGGTTTAAAGCAAAAAATACGTCAGAATGGTGGAACCTCCCTTCGGCTCAACAGCAATCTGGGGCAATCTTCGTCATGCCCCTGCAAATTGGCCAATTCAACGACGTATTTATGCGTTGGGAGTCGATCACCAAAAATACAGTAGCCCTACAAGGTTTTACCGACGCTCGGACAAAAACCGAGTTCATTGAAACCCTACTGGGAGAATCTGAGAAACTAGCATGGATCCAATGGCGGATGGCTTATCCCATGGAGTATCAGCACTTACTGGACCATGCCGATGGCGCGGATGGGACGCAGAACATCTTGTCACAAATCCGCACCATCGTCGCCTTGGAAGATCCCTACCAAGGCTCGACAGCCATACAAGAAGAGGCCTATAGGGATCTCGAACGCCTGACCGGCCATAACTTACGGGATATTATCCCGTTTCTTAATGATTACATGCAGGTTGCCTCTCGGACCGGTAGGCTGTTCACCGGCCCAGAATTATCAGAGAAGCTGTGGTCAAAAATGCCTGGGAACATTGGAAAGAAGATTAAAGCAGCATTTGAAGCAAAACACCCAGGTAACACTATTGGGGTATATCCACGCATTCTCTTTACATACAAGTATTTGGAAGAAGCATGCAAGGAAGCGGCCTTCACCCGAGCCCTCAAGGATCTCTCCTTCTGCCAAGACATACCCATCCCGGGGTATTATCAAAGACCCAAACGAAAGTTTGGTGTCCGCCGATCCACAACTTACAAAGGAAAGCCGCACCCCTCACATGCAAGAATAGAGAGAAAGAAGCACCTCATCCGCAATCGACGATGCCGGTGCTTTCTCTGTGGCGAAGAAGGACATTTTGCTCGCGAATGTCCTAATGAGCGACGCAATGTCAAACGCGGCGCCATGTTTGAACAGCTGGAACTGCCAGCTGATTGTGAAATTGTCTCTGTCCAAGAAGGGGACGACCCGAGTGATGCTATTTACAGCATCTCGGAAGACGAAGACACAGCCATCTTGGAAGAGAAGATCTTTATGTTCCGGGAAGAAGATCGGACATGGTGGATAGGTCCTACTGGCGGTTACCGTGCCATGGGCCGTGTTTCCCAAGCCCAATACGAATGCAGTCACTACTGGGACGTCAACAACGATGTTCCCGATGCTTATGAACGATGCTGCTGCTGCCAAGCACCATCCCAGAAGCGGTATCGCATGCACTGTGCCAACTGCCACTTAACTGTGTGTGGCCGCTGCAGTTCGTATTACTTTGACACGCGAGTGCCTGTTGCTCAAACATCCACAGCAAGGTATGACACCACAACCTTACTCCTTGAACAACAACAGTACATTTCTGCTTGTGAAGGGCAACAGACGCAGTTACAACAACAGCTCGCCACAGCCCAGGCAGAAAATGATGCTTTGCAACTCCGCCTCCGCCCATTACAACAAGAGGCGAACCATTGGAAACAGAAGTACCATGACCTGGAACAGGCTACCATGGAGGTTGACCGTCTCGTACTCGAACGTCATGACCTCCAGCGTGACCACCTGGCCACCCCTTGCGCCCCTGGAAGCGTGGTGGGAGATGAGCAGGGGATTTTGGGGTTTTTTGCGGAATGGAAATACTAAGAGAAGTTTCTTGGACTAAGCTTCTTGAGTGACTTCGGCATGACGGTCCCAAGAGCTATATTTATAGCGGAAGGATGCAACTGTGATAAGAGCTTACATCAAGAGGGGACAGCAGTGGGCTGCTGTTAGCTATCTTATCTACTTTACATAAAGAGGGATAAGGTGGCGATGCGTTTCTTCTGGTTGAAGTAAAGTAGCGATGCGTTTCTTCTGGTTGAAGTAAAGTAGCGATGCGTTTCTTCTGGTTGAAGTAAAGTAGCGATGCGTTTCCTTTGCTTCGCGCGCAAGTAAGCTGGTCCGGTTCAGAACAGGAAGGCAGGCAGTCGTTGTGCTGAGTCAGCTGTGGGGTTGACTGCTGTTTCGAGTTGTGTGTCGATTTGTGTGAGAACAGGGTACCACTGGGCCCAGAAGTTACCCGTGGTCTTGTGTTTTGCGCGCTTTGCTGCTTCTGCTAACTTGAGGGCGTACAGGGCCCGGAAGTGTTGGAGGGCGGCAAGGGCGTTTTGGGCA
>RXID01002544.1:0-15360 GCA_005019695.1 Trichopus zeylanicus subsp. travancoricus | reverse complement strand
CTCCTATTACTACTACTATTGCTATCATAACTATTACTACTACTACTAAAAGTACTACTCCACCTCCTCCCCCACTCCTCCTCCTCCTCCTCCTCCTCCTCCTACTACTACTACTACTACTACTAGTACAAATACTACTACAACTATAACTAATACTAATGCTACTGCTACTACTAGTTACTATAGTAGTAGTAGTAGGAGTAGTAGCAGTGGTAATAGTAGTAGCAATACCAATAGCAATAGCAGCAGTAGTAGTAGTAGTAGGAGTTGAAGTAGGAGTAGTGGTACGAGTAGTACTAGTTGGAGTAGTGGTAGAAGCAGTAGTAGTACCTGGAGAAGTAGTAGTATAATTTGTAGCCATAGTAGTAGTAGGAGTTATAGAAGTAGTAGTAGTAATACTAGTATTAGCAATAGTAGTTATTATAGCAGCAACAACAATAGTAGTAGCTGAAGTAGAAGAAATAGCAGTAGTAGTAACAGTAGTGGTAGTAGTAGTAGCATTAGTAGCAAGAGTAGTAGTAGTAGCTATAGTAGCAATAGTCACAGTAGTAGTACTAGTAGTAGTTGCTCCAGTAGTGGTAATAGTAGTAGTAGTAGTAGTAGTAGTAGTAGTAGTAGTAGTAGTAGTAGTAGTAGTAGTAGTAGTAGTAGCAGCAGTTGTAGTAGATGTACCAGTTGTAGTAGTAGTTATAGTAGTAGGAGTAGGAGTAGTAGCAGTAGTTGGAGTTGTTGTTGTAATAGTAGTTATTTTAGTAATGGTAGTAGTAGTTGTACCTGTAGTAGTAGTGGTTGTAGTAGTAGTAGAAGGAGTGGTAGAAGTAGTAGTGGTAGTATTCATAGAAGTAGTAGTAGTAGTAGTAGTGTTAGGAGTTATAGTAGTAGTAGTAGTAGCAGTAGTAGAAGTCATAGTAGTGGCAGTATTAGTAGCTATAGTAGTAGTAGTAGCAACAACAACAATAATAGTAATAGTAGTGGTAGTAGTAATAGCAATAGTAGTGTCAGTAGTAGTAATAGCAAGAGTAGTAGCAGCAACAATAGCAGATGTAGCAATACTACTAGCAGTAGTAGTCATAGTAGTTGTAGTAGTTGTGTTATTAGTAGTAGTACTACTTGTAGTAGTACTTAGAGTAATAGCAGTAGTAGCAACAGAAATAGTAAGTGTAGTAGTAGCAGCAGTAGTTGTGTTAGTAGCCATTGAACAAGCTATAGTAGTAGTAGTAGTTTTACTATTACCGAAAGGAGTAGTAGTAGTAATAGTAGCAATGTAGCAGTCGTAGTACAAGTAGTAGGAGTAGTAGTAGTAGTAGCCGCAGTCGTAGTAGTAGTTCTACTCGTCGCTTCGGCGTAGGTCAGTCGTAGTAAGTAAGTAGCCAACGTTAGTGGGAGTGAGTAGTACCATAGTAGCAATAGGTAGTAGCCATATTAGTAGCTGCAATACAAACGTAGCAGCAGTAGCAGTAGTTATTGTTTAAAGTAACAGTAGTATCAGTAGTAGCATAGTACAACAGAAGTACTAATTGCAGCATCAGAATCCACTATAGTAGTATTAGGTTTTAGTAGAATAGTGGTAAAAATAGTTAGTATAGTAGTAGTGAGCAGTAGTAAGTAGCCAGTCTTAGTTGTGGTAATAAAAAGTACGAGTAAATTTCTATTGGAGTAGTGGTAGAAGCAGTATAGTACCTGGAGAAGTAGTAGTATAATTTGTACCAATGTAGTAGTAGGATTTATAGAAGTAAGTAGAGTAATACTAGTATAGCAATAGTAGTTATTGTACAGCATAACAATAGTATAGATGAATAGAAGAAATAGTAGTATAGAAACAACAGTAGTGGCAGCAGTAGTAGCATTAGTAGCAAGAGTAGTAGTAGTAGCTGTAGTAGCAATAGTCACAGTAGTAGTACTAGTAGTAGTTGCTCCAGTAGTGGTAATAATAGTAGTAGTAGTAGTAGTAGCAGCAGCAGTAGTTGTAGTAGATGTGCCAGTTGAAGTAGTAGTTGTAGTAGTAGGAGTAGAGGTAGCAGCTGTAGTAGGAGTTGTTGTTGTAATAGTAGTGATTTTAGTAATAGTAGTAGTAGTTGTACCTATAATAGTAGTGGTTGTAGTAGTTGTAGAAGGAGTTGAAGAAGTAGTAGTGGTAGTATTCATAGAAGTAGTAGTAGTAGTAGTGTTAGGAGTTATACTAGTAGTAGTAGTAGCAGTAGTAGAAGTCATAGTAGTGGTAGTATTAGTAGCCATAGTAGTAGTAGTAGCAGCAACAACAGCAATAGTTATAGTAGTGGTAGTAGTAATAGCAATAGTAGTAGTGTTATTAGTAGTAGCAAGAGTAGTAGCAGCAATAATAGCATATGTAGCAGTACTACTAGCAGTAGTAGTCATAGTAGTAGTAGTAGTAGTGTTATTAGTAGTAGTACTACTTGTAGTAGGACTAGGAGTAATAGCAGTTGTAGCAGCAGTAGCAGCAGAAATAGTAAGAGTAGTAGTAGTAGCAGTAGCTATGTTAGTAGCCGTTGAACAAGCAATAGTAGTAGTAGCAGTATTACTATTACTGAAAGGAGTAGTGGTAGTAATAGTAGCAGTTGTAGCAGTCGTAGTACAAGAAGTAGTAGTAGTAGTAGTAGTAGCCGCAGTAGTAGTAGTAGTTATAATAGTAGCTGTAGGCGTAGTAGTAGTAGTAGTAGTAGCCAAAGTAGTGGGAGTAGTAGTAGCCATAGTAGCAATAGTAGTAGCCATAGTAGTAGCGGCAATAGCAAAAGTAGCAGCAGTAGCAGTAGTTATTGTTAAAGTAGCAGTAGTAGTAGTAGTAGCAGTAGTAGCAACAGAAGTACTAATTGCAGCATCAGAATCAACTATAGTAGTAGTGGTTTTAGTAGAAGTAGTGGTAAAAATAGTAGTAGTAGTAGTAGTAGCAGTAGTAGTAGCAGTCTTAGTTGTGGTAATAAAAGTATGAGTTGTAATAGTAGCAGCAGAAGTTGTAGTAGTAGTAGTGTTAATAGCAGTCATTATAGTAGCAGCAGTAGTAAGAGTAATAGCAGCAGTAGCAGTCACAGCAGTAGTTGGAGCAGAAGTACCATTAGAAGTAGCAGTAGAAGTAGTAGGTGTTGTAGTAGCAGCTGTAGTAATATTAGTCATAGCAGTTATAGTAGTAGAAGAAGTAGTAGTTGCAGTCTAGTAGTTGTACTAGTAATAGTAGTAGCTACAGCAGCAGCAGTAGCAGCAGTTATTATTGTATTGGGAGTAGTAGAAGCGTTAGTAGTAGTAGCACCGATAGCAACAGATGTTGTAGAAGAAGAAGAAGAAGTAGTAGTAGTAGTAGTAGTAATAGTAGTAGTAGTAGCAGTAGCAGTAGTAGAAGTAGGAATAATAGCAGCAGTAGTAGTACTAGAAGCAGTTACCGTAGTAGTTATAGTAACAGTGGTAGTAGTAGTTATTGTAGTAGTAATTACAGTAGTAGTAGTAGATGTCACAGTAATTATACCCAAAGAAGTAGTAGGGGAAATAGTAGTAGAAGTAGTAGCTGTAGTTATAAATATAGTAGTAATAGTAGCAGTAGTGTTAGTAGAGGGAGTCGTATTAGTAGTAGCCATAACCGTAGTAGTAGTCATAGTAGTAGAGTGGTGGCAGTAGTTGTAGTAGCAGAATTAGTAACAGTAGTCACGGTAGTAGCAGTTGTAGCAAGAGTAGTAGTAGTAGCTATAGTAGCAATACTAGTCGCAATAGGAGGAGTAGTAGTAGCAGTAGTAGTAGTAGTCATTGCAATTATAGCTATAGTTCTTGGAGCGGTAGCAGTAGTTGCAGTAGTAGTCGCAGCAGTAATAGTAGTAGCTGTTGTCACGTTAGTAGTAGCAGTTATAGTAGTACTAGTAGTAATAGCAGCAATGGTAGTCACTATAGCAGTAGTAGCAGCAGTAGTAGAAGGAGAAGTAATAGTAGTAGTAGTTGTAGCTGTATCAGTAATAGAAGCAGTAGTAGTAGCAGTTGTTATTGTAGTAGAAATTATAGTTGTTGTTGTTGTTTTAGTAGTAGTAGTTATAGTAGTTATAGAAGTAATAGTAGTATTAGAAACATTAGTAGCAGTAGTGGTACAAGTAATAGTAGTTGTAGTAGTAATAATAGTAGTAGTAGCAGTACCAATAGCAGCCATAGTCGTTGTACTAGTTGAAGTAGTAGTAGTAGTAGCTGTAGTAGCAGCAATAGTAGTAGTAGTCATTATTGTAGTGGCACTAGTAGTAGTAGTAGTAGTATTAGAAGTAGTAGCCATGGCAGTAACAATAGTACTAGTAGTAGTAGTAGTAAAATAGTAGTAGCTGTAGCATTTGTAGTAGTAGTAGTAGTTGTTGTTGTTGAAGTAATCATAGTACTAGCAGTAGTATTAGTAGTAGAAGCAACAATTTTTGTAGTAGATGTAACAGTAGCAGTAATAGTAGTAGTAGTCGCAGTTGTAGTAGCGGTAGTAGTAGTCCTTGTAGAAGTAGTAGTAGTAGCAGTAGCAGTAAGAGTAGCAGTAGTTATTGTAGAAGTAGTAGTAGTCGGAGAAGTAGTAGCAGTAGTAGCAGCAATAGTAGTAGCAGAAGTAGTATGGGTAGTAGTAGTAGTGGCTGTAGTATTTGTGGTAGAAGCAGTAGTCGTAGTGGCTGTAGTATTATGGGTAGTAGAATGGGTACTAGTAGTAGTAGTAGTAGCTGTAGTAGTAGTTGTAGAAGTAGTAGTAGTGGTAATAGTTGTCGTAGTAGTTAAAGTAGTAGTAGTAATAGTAGTGGTAGCCGCAATTGTGGTAGTAGTAGTAGTGGTAGCGGCAACAACGATGGCTGTGGTAGTATAGTAGTAGTAGTTGTCGTAGTAGCAGTAGTGATAGTATTAGTAGTAATAGCTGTAGTTGTTGTAGCAATCGTAGTAGCATTAGTAATAGTTGTAGTAATAGTAGCAATAGTAGTAGTAGTAGTAGTAGATGTGGTAGTAGTAGTAGTTGAAGTAGTAGTTGTAGAATGAGTAGCATTACGTGCAGCAACCAAAGTAGTAGCAGAAGTAGTAGTAGTAGTATTACTAGTAGCAGTAGTAGAAGCAATAGTAGTAGCAGTAATAGCAGCAACAGCAATAGCTTTAGCATCAGTATTAGTAGTAGATGGAGCACTAGTTGCATTAGTATTATAGTAGCAGTAGTAATAGTAGTAGTTGTTGCCATAGTATTAGTAATAGGAGTAGCAGCAGTAGCAGCAGGAGTAGTAGTAGTAGTAGGAGTACTAGTAGTAGCAGCAGTAGTAGTAGCAGTAGTAACAGTAGTAGTAGTAGCTGTAGTATTAGAAGTAGTAGTTGCAATGGTTGTAATAGTAGTTGTTGCAATGGTAGTAGTAATAGTAGTTGTTGTTGTTGTATTAGTCGTAGTATTAGTACTAGTAGTAGTACTAGTAGTAGTACTAGTAGTAGGATCAGCAGCAGCAGCAACAGTAGTAGTGGTGGTAGTAGTAGTAGTAATAGTAGCAGTAGTAGTAGTGGTGGTGGTGGTGGTGGTGGTGGTAGTGGTGGTGGTTGTAGTAGTAGTAGCAGTAGTAGAAGTAGTAGAAGTCCTAGCAGTAGTAGTAGCATTTGCAGTTATAGTAGTAGCAGTAGTCACAGCAGTTATAGTTGAAGTAGCACAAGTAGTAGTGTTGTAGTAGTAGAAGTAATCACTGTAGTGGTAACAGTAGTTGCAGTAATAGGAGCAGTAGCAGTAGTTGTTGTAGCAATAGTTATAGAAGTAGTAGAAGTAGTAGTAGTGGTAGTAGTCGTAGCAGCAGTAATAGTTGCAGTAGCAATGGTAGTGGCAGTAGCAATAGTAGCAGTAGTAGCAGAAGTAGAAGTCATAGTAGTGGTAGTAGTAGCAGTTGTAGTAGCAATAGGAGTAGCTGTATTTGCAGTCATTGTAGCAATAGCAGTAGTAGTAGTAATAGTAGTAGTAGTAGCAGTACTAGTAGCAAAGTATTAGTAGTAGGAAAAGAAGTAGTAGTAGTATTATTAGTACTAGTAGTATTAGTTGGATTAGCAGTAGTAGTAGCAGTAGTAGTAGTAGTTGCGGTAGTAGTTGTAGCAGTAGTTGGAGTAATTGTAGCAATAGTAGCGGTAATAGTATCAGTAGCAGTTGTAGTAGTAGTAGCAGCTACAACAGTATTAGTAGAAGTAGTAATTGCGAAAGTACTAGTAGTTAAAGTGGTTGTAGTAATAATATTAGGAGCAGCAGCAGTAGTAGCAGTTGAAGTAGTAGTAGTAGTAGTTGTTGTTGTTGTTGTTGTTGCGGTTGTTGTAGTAGTTATAGAAGTAGTAGTAGGGGTAGTAGTTATAGTAGTAGTAGTAGTAGTGGTAGCAACATTAGTAGTAAGATTATTTGTAGCAATAGTAGTAGTAAAGGTAGCAGTAGTTAAAGTAGTACTACTAGTAGTAGTTGTAGTAGTCATAGTAGGAGTTGGAGTAGGAGTAGTAGTACGAGTAGTAGTAGTTGCAGTACTAGTAGCAGAAGTAGTATTAGTGGGAGAAGAAGAAGTAGTAGTAGTCGTAATAGCTACAGTAGTAGCTATAGTAGTATTAGTAGTTGTAGTATTAGTTGGATTAGTAGTAGTAGCAGCAGTAGTAGATGTAGTTGCAATACTAGTAGCAGTAGTTCTAGCAGTAGTAGTTGCATTAATAGTAGCAATGGAAGCAGTAGTAGTATCAGTAGCAGTAGTATTGGCTACAACAGTATGAGTAGAAGTAGTAATAGTTAAAGTGCTAGTCGTTAAAGTAGTATTAGTAGTAGTAGTAGTAGGAGGAGTACTAGTAGGAGTAGTAATAGTGGTAGTAATAGCAGTAGTATCAGAAGTTGTAGTTGCAGTAGCAATCGGTGTGGTAGCAGTAGCAGTAGCCATAATAGTAGTAGCAGTCGTAGTATTAGTAGTAGCATTAGCATTAGTAGCGGTAGTAGTAACAGTAATACTAGTAGCAGTGTAGCAGTGGTAGTAGAAGTAGTATTGATAGCAGTAGCAGTAGTAGTGATTGTCGCAATAGTAGTAGCAACAGTAGAAGTAGTCGTAGTAGTAATAGTAGCAGTAGTAGTAGTAGCCGAAGAAGTAGCAGTAGTTGTTCTAGTAATAGTAGTAGTACTAGTAGCAGTTGTAGTAGTTGCAGCAGCAGCAATAGTAGTAGTAGTAGTTGTTGTAGGAGTGGATGTAGTATTAGTAGTTGTAGTTGTTGTAGTAGTATTGTAATTGGAGCAGTAGTAGTAGTGGTAGTCATAGTAGTAGAAGTAGTAGAAGTAGTAGTAGAAGTAGTAGAAGTAGTAATAGTAGTTGTTGTTGTTGTTGTTGTTGTTGTTGTAGGAGTTGTAGTAGTAGCAATAGGAGTAGTTGTGGTAGTAGTAAAAGTAGTAGTAGTTGTAGTAGTTGTAATTGTAGCATTAGTAATTATAGTAGATGTCATAGTACTAGTAGTCGTAGTAGTTGCGTAGTAGTTGTAGTAGAACTAGGAGTGGTAGTAGTGGAAGTAGTAGTAATCAGAGTTGTAACTCAGGCAGGAGTTGCAGAAGTAGGAGTGGTAGTGATCAAAGTTGTAGTAGTAGCTCGAGTAGTAGTAGTGCTAGTAGTGGTAGTTGTAGTAGTAGTGTAGTTGCAAAAGTAATAGTTGTAGTAGTTGAGGTAGTAGTAGTTGTAGTACTAGTAGTCACAATACTAGTAGTAGTAGAAGAAGAAGTAGCAGCAGTAGGAGTAAGAGTGCGGGTAACAACGGAAGTAATGGCAGTAGGAGCAGTAATAAAAAAAGTAGTAGTAGTACTAGTACTAGTAACAGTAGTAGAACTAGTAGCAGTAGTTGTAATTGCAGCAGCAGTAATAGCGCTAGTTGTAGTAATAGTAGTGTTTGGAGCAATAGTTGCATTAGTAGTAGTAGTAGTAGTAGCAACATTAGTAGTTGTTGTAGTAGTAGCAATAATAGTAGTAACAGTAATAGTGGTAGCAGTTGTAGTAGTAGTAGTAGTAGTAGTAATAGATGTAGTAGTAGTTGTTGTTGTTGTAGTAGTAGTAGCACTAGTAGCTACTGTAGTAGTAATAGCACTGGTAGCTATTGTAGTAGTAGTAGTCATAGTAGTAGTAGTAGCAGGAGCAAGAGTAGTAGCAGTAGTAGGAGTAGTAAAAGTAGTAGCAGTAGGAGTAGTATAAGTAGTAGTAGTAGGAGTAGTAGAAGTAGTAATAGTAGTAGTACTACTAGTAGTAGTGGTACTAGTAGTAGCAATAGCTGTAGTAGCAATAGCGACAGCAGTAGTAGTAGTAATAGTAGCAATAGCAGTACCAATAGTAGTAGTGGTACCCGTTGTAGCAGTTGTTGTGGTTGAAGAAGCAGCAGCAGTAGTAGTAGTAGCAGTTGTACGAGTTGCTGTAGAAGTTGTAGTAATAGCAGCTGAAGTTGAAGCGGTAGCAGTCGTTATTATCGTAGTAGAAGTATTAGTATTGTTAGCAGTTAGAGCAACCGCAGTTATAGCAATACTAGAAGTAGTAGCAGCAACAGCAATCGCAATAGTGGTAGTAGTACTAGTAGTAGTAGTAGCAGTTGTAGCAATAATAATAGTAGTATTAGTAGTAGTAGTAGTAGTCTTAGCGGTAGTAGTAGTCGTAGCAGTAGCAACATTTGTTGCAGTAGTACCAGTAGTAGCAGTAGTAGTAGTAGTAGTAGTTGCAGTGGTATTAGTAATAGTAATAGTAGTAGTAGTTGTTGTTGTAGTAGTAATAGTAGTTGCAGTAGTAGTACTAGTAGTTGCCGTAGTGGCAGTTGTAGCAGAAGTAGTTGTCATAGTAGTCATAGTAATAGTAGTAGTAGGAGAAGTAGTTGTTGTAGTAGTAGTAGTAGTAGCTGTAGTAGTCGTAGTACTCGTAGTAGTAGTAGTAGTAGTAGTAGTAGAAGTAGTCAGAGTATTAGTACTCGTAGTAGTAGTAGCGGTAGTAGTAGTCGTAGTAGTAGTAGTAGTAGTAGTATCTATGGTAGGAGTTGCAATAGTTGTAGTAGTATTAGCAGTATTATTTGCAGTATTCGTAGTTATAGTTGGAAAATGTGTAGTAATTGTAATAGTAGTAGTGACAATCATAGTAGTAGGAGTAGTAATAGTAGTAGTAGGAGTAGTAGTAGTGGTCATTGGAGTAGTAGTAGTATTGGTAGTAGTAAGAGTAGTGGTAGGAGTAGTAGTAGTTGCAGTAGGAGTAGTAGTGGTGGTAGTAGCAGTAGTAGTAGTATTAGTTGTAGTAATAGTTGTAGTTGTAGGGCGAGTAATAATTCCAATGGTAGTAGTTGTAGTACTAGTGTAGTAGTTGTAGCAGTAGTAGTTATAGTAATAGTTATAACAGTAGTAGTAGCAAGAGTAGTTGTAGTTGCAGTGGCAGCACTAGAAGTAGTAGTTGTACTAGTAGTAGTCATGGTGGTAGTAGTAGAAGTAGCAGCAACAACATAGGTAATAATAGTGGAAATTGGAGTAGTAGTAGTATTTGAAGTAGTAGTATTAGTAGCAGTAGTTGTGGTAGTATGAGTAGCAGTAGTAGTAGTAGTAGTACTAGTATACTAGCAACTATAGTAGTAGGAGGAGTAGTAGTACTACTACTAGTAGTACTAGTAGTAGTAGTGCTAGCAACTCTGTAGTACTTGTAGTTGTAGTAGTAGTAATAATAGTGGGAGTAGTAATTGGAGTAGGAGTAGTAGTAGAAGTAGTTGTAGTTGTTGTCATAGTAGTAGGAGTAGTAGTAGTAGTAGTAGTGATAGTAGCCATTGTTGTTGTAGTAGTAGTAGTAGGAGTAGCAGTAGAAGTAGTAGTAGTACCAGTAGTAATAGAACAAACAGTAATATTAGTTATAGCAGCAGCAGCAGCAACAACAGTTGTACTAGTAATAGTAGTAGATCTTGGAGTAGTAGTTGTAGGAGTAGTGAAAGAAGTAGCATTAGACGTAGTGGAAGTAGTAGTAGCAGTAGTAGTGGTAACAATAGTAGCATTGGTAATAATTGTACTTGTAGGAGTAGTAGAAATAGTAGCAGTAATAGTAGTAATTGTAGTAGAAGTAGTAATAGTAGTAGTAGTAGCAATAGTAGTAATAGTGGTAGAGTACTAGTAGTAGTGGTGGTGGTGGTGGTGGTGGTGGTGGTGGTATTTGTAGTAGCAGTGGTACTAGTTGCAGTAGTAGTAGTAGTTGCAGAAGTAGTACAAGTAGTAGCAGTAGTAGTAGTACTAGGGGTAGTAGTAGTTGTGGTGGTGGTAGTAGTAGTAGTAGTAGTAGTGATTACAATAGTAGTACTAGTACTGGTAGTAGTAGTAGTAGTAGTAGTAGTAGTAGTAGTAGTAGTAGTAGTAGTAGTAGTAGTCGTTGTAGCAGTAGTAGTACAAATAGTAGTCGTAGTATTAGTAGTAGTAGTAGTAGTAGCAACAACAATAGTAGTAGTAGTAGTAGCAGCAGTAGTGGTAGCATTATTAGAAGTAGTATACTGGTAGTAGGTGCAGTAGTAGCAGCAATATTAGTAGTTGTAGGAGGAGAATTTGTAGTGATTGTAGTAGTAGCAGTATTAGTCGTAGTAGTAGGAGTGGTAGTTGTAGGAGTAGTAGTAGCATTGGTAGTAGTAATTGTAGTAGTAGGAGTAGTAGTAGTCGCGGTTGGAGTAGTAGTAGTGATAGTAGCAGTTGTGTTAGTATTAGGAGTAGTTGTACGAGTAGTTGTAATTCTAGTAGTAGTTGTTGTAGTAGTGGTGTAGTAGTTGTAGTCATCATAGTGATAGTAGTAGGAGTAGTTAGTGTCGCAGTACTGGTAGTAGAAGTAGTAGTAATAGTAATAGTAGTTGTAGTAGTAGTGCAAGTAGCAGTAGTAGCAACAGCAGAAGCAATTGTAGTAGTAGTAGTAGTAGTAGCAGTTGTTGAAGTAGTAGTAGTAGTAGAAGTAGTAGTTGTAGTAGTAGTAGTAGGAGTTGTAGAAAAAGTGGTAGTAGAAGTAGTAGTAGCAGCAGTAATAGTAGTAGTACTAGTTGTAGTGGTATCAGTAGTAGTATTAACAAAAGTAGTATTGGTAATAATGGTTATTGTAGGAGTGGTAGTAATAATAGCAGTAAAAGTAGTAGTCGCAGTAGTAGTGGTAATAGAAGTAGTAGTAGTAGTAGTATTAGTAGTAGTAGTAGTAGTAGTAGTAGTAGTATTAGTAGTAGTAGTAGTAGTAGTAGTAGTGATAGTAGTATTAGTATTACTAGTAGTAGTAGTTGTTGTTGTTGTAGCAGTAGTAGTCGAAGTTGTAGTTATAGTTATAGTAGTAGTAGTAGTAGTAGTAATGGTAGTAGTAGCAGTAGCAGTAGTAGTAGCAGTACTAGTAGCAACTTTAGTTGTAGTTGCAATAGTGGTAGCAGCTGCAGCAGTAGAAGTATTAGTGCTGTAATAGCAGTAGTCCTCACTGTAGTAGTAGTAGTAGTAGTAGAAGTAATAGTAGCAGTAGCAGTAGTTGATGTAGCTGTAGTAGTCAGAGTAGTGGAAGTAGATGTAGTAGTAGTAGCCGTTGTAGTAGCAGTAGCAGTAGTAGTAGCAATAGTATTAGCAGTAGTAGTAGTAGCAGCAACAACAGTTGTAGTTGTTGTAATAGTAGAACCAATTGTAGCAGTAGTAGTTGTAGTTATAGTAGTAGTAGTAGCAGTTGTAATTGTGGTAGTAGAAGCAGTAGTGGTAGCAATAGTAGCAACAACAGTAGTATAAGTAAAAGTAGTAGAAGTTAAAGTAATAGTACTAGTAGTAGAATAGTATCAATCGTAGAAGCATCATTAGAGGTAGTGGCAGTAGCAGCAGAAGTAATAGTAGTAGTGGTAGTTGTAGTAGTTGTAGTGGTAGTTGTAGTAGTTGTAGCAGTTGTAGTAGTAGTAATAGTAGTAGTAGTGGCAATAGTAGCAGTATTACTAGTTGAAGTAGTTGTAGCAGTAGTAGCATTTGTAGCAGTAGTAGAGGTATTAGTAGTGGTAGAAGTAGTAGTAGCAATAGTAGTAGTCATAGTAGAAGTAATAGTAGCAACAGCGGTAGTAGAATGAGATATAGTAATTGTTGTTATTGTGGGTAAAATAGTAGTAGTAGTACTATTTGTAGTAGTTGTAGTGTAGTTGCAATAGTAGTCGTAGCAGTCGTCGTATTTGCTGTATCTGCAATAGTTGTAGCAGTGGTACTAGTAGCAGAAGCAGTTGAAGCAATAATGCTGATAGTAGTAGGAGTGCAAGTAGTAGCAATAGTAGCAGTAGTTGTAGCAGAAGTTGTAGTAACAGTAGTAGATGAAATAGTAGGAGTAGTAGTAGTAGTAGCAACAACAACAACAGCAACAGTAGTAGTAGCAGCAGTGGTAGTAGAAGCAGTAGTAGTGGGAGTAGTAGTAGCATTGGTAGTAGTAATTGTTGTAGTAAGAGTAGCAGTAGTAGCAGTAGTAGTAGTTATGATAATAGTAGCAACAGTAGCAGTAGTAGAAGTAGTAGTAGTAGAAGTAGTAGTAGTAGTAGCACTAGCTGTAGTAGCAACAGAAGTAGTAGTAGTAGCAATAGTAGGACCAGCAGTAGTAGAAGTGGTAGTAGCAACAACAACAGTAGTAGTCGTAGTAGTAGTAGTTGCGGAAGTAATAGTAGTGCAAGTAGTAGCAGTAGTCATAGTAGTAGTAGCAGCAACAGTAGTAATAGTAGTAGTAGTAGCAGTAGTAGTAGCAGTAGCAATAGCAGCTGTAGTAGAAGTAGTAGTAGTAGTAGCAGTAGCAGCTGTAATAGAAGTAGTAGTAGTATTAGAAGTAGTAGTAATAGAAATAGTAGTAGTAGTCATAGTAGAAGCAGTGGCTGCAGTAGAAGTAGTAGTAGTAGGAGTAGTAGTAGTCATAGCAGTAGCAGCAGTAGTATAGTAGAAATAGTAGTAGTAGTTGTTGTTGTAGTAGTGTTAGTGTTGGTGTTCATAGTAGTAGTTCCCATCTTGGGAGTAGTAGTAGAAGCAATTGTACTTGTAGTAGTAGCGGTAGTAGTCGTAGTAATAGTAGTAGTAGTAGTAGTGGTAGGAGTAGGAGCAGGAGCGACAGTAGTAGTAGCAATAGTAATTCTAGAAGTTGTAGTGATAGTAGTAATAGGAGTAGTAGAAGTTTGACTTAGGGCAATAGTCATAGTAGGAATTGTAGAAGCAGTAGGAGTCTCCGACTTCTACAACTACTTCTCCTCCTCCTTCTACTACTACTTCTACTGCTACAACAACAACAACAACTACTGCTACTACAACTACTACAACTACTGCAACTATTCTTGCTACAACTACTACGACTATGGCTACTACTACCTCTACTTCTACAACCACTGCTACTGCTACTTTTGATGCTACTGCCACTACTTTTCCAACTACTAATACTACTTCTATTACTACAACAACAACAATAACTACTACTACTAGTACACCTGCTACTACTACTCTTACAGCAACTACGAATACTTCTCCTACTACTACTAGTATAGCTACAACTACTATCACAGCCACCACAACAACTACAACTACAAAGATTATTACTATAACTACAACTTTTACTATTACTATTGCTACTACTGCAACTATGACTACTAGTACTACAACAACGACAACTACAACTACTTCTACAACTATTACTACTACGACTATTACTACTACTGGTAGTACTTCTATTGCTGCTGCTGCTGCTACTACTACTACAACAATTGCTACTACCACTACCAATAATGCTACTGTTGCTACTATTGCGACAGCTACTGCTCCTACTACTACTATTACTACTACTACTAGTACTACTGCAACTGCTACTACAACTACTGCTTCTACTACTACTTCTGCTACTACTAATGCAACCACTACTGCTACTGCTACTACTACTACTACTACTACTACTACTACTACTACTACTACTACTACTAATACTACTACTATTGATATTTCTAATGTTACAAAAACTACTACTACTATTGCTGCAACTTCTACAACAACAACTTCTGTTGTTACTATTGCTACTACAACTACAACTGCTACTGCTACTACTAGTACTACTACTCGAACTACTACTACTTCGGTTGGTACTACTGCTGGTACAACTACAACTGCTACTGCAACTACTAGTACTGATACAGGAACTATTACTACTACTACGACTACTATTACTATTACCACTTCTACTACTACAACTAATCTAGCTACTACTACAACTTCTATTGCTACTGATGCTACTACTACTACTACTACTACTATTACTTTCGCTTGTACTGCTATTGCGCTACTATTGCTACCACTATTGCTACTACGGCTGCTGTTGCTACTATTGCTGTACTACTGCTGTTATTGTTGCTGCTACTATTGCTACTAGTACTGCTGGTACTACTATTGCTTCTTTTACTACTACCACTGCTGCTGCTACTACTTCTACTACCTCTACTACTACCACTACTACTGCTGCTACTATAGCTGCTGCTACTAGTACTACTAGTACTATTGCTATAACTACTTTTGTTACTGCTGCTCCTACTTCTACTAGTACTATTGCTATTCCTGCTACTTCTACTACAACTACTACTACCACAACAACTACTACCGCTACTACAGCTACTACTGCTATTGCTACTGCTATTATAACTACAACTACTTTTGCTGCAATTTTTGCTACTACTACTACCACTAATAGTATTACTAGTTCCACTACTATTACTACTACTACTACTAGAACAACTACCACTACTGCAGCTACTACTATTGCAACTACTACTACTGCGACTAGTACTACGACTACTACTACTACTACTACGACTACTACAACTACTACTATTACCACCACTTTTGAGATTACTTTTGGTACAACTTTTGCTACTACTACTATTCTATTACTACTACTACTAGTTATTATTGTAATAGTAGTAGTAGTAGCAGTAGTAGTAGAAGTTACAGTAGTAGTAGCTATAGTAGTACTAGTAGTAGTTGTAGAAGTAGTAGTATTAGTCATAGTTGTAGCAGCAGTTGTGGTAGCATTATCAGTAGCAGCAGCAACAGTGGCAGTAGTAGCAGCCATAGCAGTTGTGGTGAAAGTGCTAGTAGTAGCAGTTGTAGAAGTAGTTGTAGTAGCAATTAGCAGTAGTAGTCATAGTAGCAATTGCGGAAGTAGCAGCAGCAGCAGTAGTACTAGTTGGTAGTTGGTGTAATCGTAAGAGTAATAGTTGCAATAGTAGTAGTAGTGGAAGTCATAGCAGTAGTAATAGTTGCAGTCTTAGCAGTAGTAGTGGTAATAGTAGTAGCAATTGTAGAGTACTAGCAGCAGCAGCAGCAGTAGCTGTAGTAGTAGTAGTACTAGTAGCAGTAGTAGTAGCAGAAGTAGAGGTAGCCGTAGTAGTAGTAATAGTAGA